>JAHIAM010004094.1:0-22063 GCA_021605205.1 Aegilops longissima | reverse complement strand
GACGCTTGGTAGTACCCAAAGTGTTCTCCGTAAACGGAGTTGCATAATCTCATAGTTACAGAACATGTATAAGTCATGAAGAAAGCAATAGCAACATACTAAACGATCAAGTGCTAGGCTAACGGAATGGGTCATGTCAATCAGATCATTCTCCTAATGATGTGATCCCTGCTAATCAAATGACAACTCATGTCTATGGTTAGGAAACATAACCATCTTCGATTAACGAGCTAGTCAAGTAGAGGCATACTAGTGACACTGCTTGTCTATGTATTCACACATGTATTATGTTTCCAGTTAATACAATTTAGCATGAATAATAAACATTTATCATGATATAAGGAAATAAATAATAACTTTATTATTGCCTCTAGGCATATTTCCTTCAATAAGTCTTCGAAGTCACACGCATGTGAAAACTTCAGTGATGCCTAACACTCTTTTGCCTGGGTGTTTTGGGCTTTGTCCTCGCAAGGATTTCTCTCTCTCAAAGGCTTCGAGGTGGGTTGCTCTTCAAACGAAAAAAGTCGTGCACTAATTCTCGAGCAGCCACCAATTTATGGTGTAGGTGGGCTATTTATAGCCACTAGGCAACCCGACCTGTTATGTCCAAATGACCTCGGGTCACTAAGGAACCGACACATGTTCCAACTGTTAGATTTCAAACACACACACAACTTTACTTAAAGCAAAGCTGACTCATCCAGCTTCCGATAAGTTTTGTTTCATTGTCTTCGTCAAGACATAGGATTTGGGTTGAGCATCACTACCATTCTAACTATGATCACTTGGACCCTCACTTAACAAAGAGACGGTGGTTCCTACGACTCAACAAAGAAGAAAAGGAAACAACGAAACCACACAGCCTTCAAGGCCCATAGTCTTCACTCAATGTCTTCTCATGTCATAGTCTTCAATGTGAATATCTTCACATGCCACCATTGTCTTCAATGTCTTCATACATTTTAGGGGTCATCTCCGTAGGTAAACCAATCAATGAGGGACACTCACCTGCTTATCCCGCAATTCTCACAAACGCATTAGTCCTCAACCATATTTGTCGTCAATACTCCAAACCAACTAGGGTGGTACTAGATGCACTTACAAATACCGCTTGTGCATCCAATCCTTAAACCCCAAAGTTATTCCATATGAGTCCACCATACCTTCCTATATGCGTGTATCTACCCCGCTGCCCAAGTAAATTTGTATGTGCCAAACTCTAAACCTTCAAATGAAATTCTGTTTTGTATGCTCGAATAGCTCATGTATCAACTAGGGTTGTCCGTATCTTCCATGTTAGAGCGGGTTATTCTCAAGAGGAGTGGACTCGCCTCACTCATGAGAAAATGGCTGGCCACCGGGATGCCCAAATTCCATGCTTTATGCAAATCAAATCAAATAATTGCAAACAAACTCCCCTGACTCTTGTTAGTTGGAGGCACTCGTTATTTCGAGCAAGCCATGGATTGATGCGTGTTGGTGGAGGGGAGTATAAACTTTACCATTCTGTTTGGGAACCACCTATAATGTGTGTAGCATGGAAGATATCGCCATCTCTTGGTTGTTATGTTGATAATGAAAGTATGCCGCTCAAAATATATTTATCACTATTTCAAAATCGAGCTCGCACCTCTACAAATCCTCGCTCCCTACTGGTAAGGGCCCATCTATTTACTTTTATGTTGAGTCATCACCTCTTATTAAAATCACCACCGGAGAGCACCGCTGTCATTTGCATCCATTACTATTAATTCATATTGGTTATGACTACTTATTGATCTCTTTACCATGAATTACAATGTCTAGTCAGTCCTTGATCTTTAAAGGTGCTCTGCATTTATGTTTTGTGGTCTCGTAAAGGGCTAGCGAGATACCATCTTGTTATATCATATCATGATTGTTTTGAGAAAGTGTTGTCATCCGAGATTTATTATTATTGCTCGCTAGTTGATTATGCCATTAACATGAGTAAACATGAGACCTAAATGTTATTGTGAATATGGTTAGTTCATAATCTTTGCTGAAAACTTGAATGCTGGCTTTACATATTTATAACAACAAGAGCAAACAGAGTTTGTAAAGTTTTTTTTATCACTTCCACTTTATCAACTGAATTGCCCGAGGACAAGCAAAGGTTTAAGCTTGGGGAGTTGATACGCTCCGTCAGATCTACTTTTCCAAACACTTTTGCCCTTGTTTTGGACTCTAACTTGCATGATTTGAATGGAACTAACCCTGCATCGACGCTGTTTTCAAAGAGAATTGCCATGGTGTTATTTACGCGCAGTAACAAAAGTTCTCTGAATGACCTGAAACTTCACGGAGATTATTGTTGAAAATATAAAAATAATCGGCGAAGAATCAAGGCCGGGGTCCTGACTACTTCGCCACGAGGGTGGGGCGCGTCACCTCAGGTGGCCCCTCGGAGCTCCACCGACCTCAACTCCAACTCCATATATTCGTGTTCAGGAGAAAAAATCAGAGAGAAAGATTCATTGCGCTTACGACACGGAGCCACCGGCCAAGCCCTAAACTCTCTTGGGAGGGCTGATCCGAGTTCGCTCGGGCTCGTGAGAGGGAATCCACACCATCGCCAACATCAACCATCCTCCATCACCAATTTCATGATGCTCACCGCCGTGCGTGAGTAATTCCATCATAGGCTTGCTGGACGGTGATGGGTTGGATGAGATTTATCATGTAATCGAAGTTAGTTTTGTTAGGGTTTGATCCCTAGTATCCACTATGTTCGAGATTGATGTTGCTATGACTTTGCTATGCTTAATGCTTGTCACTAGGGCCCGAAAAGCCATGATTTCAGATCTAAACCTATTATGTTTTCATGAATATATGTGAGTTCTTGATCCTATCTTGCAAGTCTATAGTCACTACTATGTGTTATGATCCACAACCTCAAGTGACAATAATCGAGACCACCTCTGTGATGACCGTAGTTTGAGGAGTTCGTATTCACTATGTGTTAATGCTTTGGTCCGTACTCTATTAAAATGATACCTTAATATCCCTTAGTTTCATTAGGACTTCGCTGCCACGGGAGGGTAGGACAAAAGATGTCATGCAAGTTCTTTTCCATAAGCATGTATGACTATATTCGAATACATGCCTACATTACATTGATGAATTGAGCTAGTTCTCGGTCACCCTATGTTATGATCATACATGATGAACCGTGATCCGAATAATTCTCCATCATCGATCCAATGCCTACGAGCTTTTCACATATTGTTCTCTCCGCTTATTTACTTTTCCGCTATATCTCACATAATCACTACAAAACCCAAAATATTACTTCGCTAATCGCTAGCATATTTCCATACTACTTTTGCCACAGATACTAAGTTATCCAGTGTGGTTGAATCGACAACTCAACTGCTAATACTTGAAAATATTCTTTGGCTCCCTTGTGTCAAATCAATAAATTTGGGTTGAATAATCGACTTCTAAACTGTTACATCCCCTTATACTTGTGGGTTATCATGCCCTTAATATCATCAAGAGTATATCCATTAGTTGAAGACGGTGCTTCTTCGTAGTTTTCAATAATTTATCTTCTTCTTGCTCGAAAGGTTAGCACTATTAATAACATGATATATCTTCTTTTCATCAAGATAAGCATATTTAAGAGTATCGTAATGGTTTAAGCTCAAACACAGGATCACCCTTGGGTGGAGGAGGATCCCCAGGATTTCAATGCAAGTTGTGTTTCGTAATAGGTCCATGTTTAAAGAATAATTCATCTATTTCCTTCTTTCATTCATAAACATATCATTTTCATGATCAAGCAAATATTGTTCTAAAGGATCATTAGGAGGCACGGAAGTAGAAGCAAGACCAATAATTTCGCCTTTACTAGGCAATTCCTCATCACGGGTTGTCTACTTAAATTTGGAAAAATTAAACCTCATGAGACATATCACCCAAACCAATAGTAACAACAACATCCTTTCGCAGTCTTTCTTAGCATTAACAAGGTTCAAGAAGGGTCTACCAAATATAATGGGACAAAAGCTATCTTGTGGGGAACCAAGAACAAGAAAATCAAGCAGGATATTTAACCTTCCCACACAAGACTTCAACATCTCTAACAATCCCAATCGCCTGAAATAGTATCTCTATTATGTTTAATGGTAACATCGATATCTTCTATCTCAAAAGTGCAATATCATGCATAATTTCTTCAGATAAGGATGAGGTATTGCACTAGCACTAGCACCCATATCACATAAGCCATGATAACAATGATCTCCTATTTTAACAAAGATAACAGCATTCCTATAACAGGTCTATGTTTATCTTTAACACCCCACTTAGCAATTCTAGCAGTTTCTCACAAATAAATAACATGCCCATCAATATTACCACCAAGAGATCTTTAACCATAGCAATATTAGGTTCAACTTAACTTGCTCAGGGGTTTATGTGTCCTAATATTACTTTTGTTGACAACAGTCTGAAGCTTTAGCATGATCCTTTATTCTAACAGGAAAGATGGTTTCAACATAGCAGGTGAGGAACAACATGATCATCATAAGTGATAGTATTTTCTTTCAACTTTAATAGGGTGCAACTTGTTGGAAATATGCCCTAGAGGCAATAATAAAAGGATTATTATTATATTTCCTTGTTCATGATAATTGTCTTTATTCATGCTATAATTGTATTATCCCAAATCGTAATACACGTGTGAATACATAGAACACAATACGCCCCTAGTAAGCCTCTAGTTGACTAGCTCGTTGGTCAACAGCTAGTCATGGTTTCGACTATGGACATTAGATGTCGTTGATAACGGATCACATCATTAGGAGAATGATGTGATGGACAAGACCCAATCCTAAGCATAGCACAAGATCGTAGTTCGCTTTTGCTAGAGCTTTTCCAATGTCAAGTATCTTTTCCTTAGACCATGAGATCGTGTAACTCCTTGGATACCGGGAGGAGTGCTTTGGGTGTACCAAACGCCGCAACATAACCGGGTGACTATAAAGGTGCACTACGGTGTATCTCGAAAAGTGTCTGCGGTTGACACGGATCGAGACTGATTTGTCACCCGTGTTACGGAGAGGTATCACCGGCCCACTCGGTAGTGCATCATCATAATGAGCTCAAAGTGACCAAGTGTCCGTCACGGATCATGCATTACGCAGACGAGTAAAGTGACTTGCCGTGAACGAGATTGAATGAGGTATTGGGATACCGACGATCGAATCTCGGCAAGTAACATACCGATTTACAAAAGGAATAGTATACGGGTTGCTTGAACCTCGACATCGTGGGTTCATCCGATGAGATCATCGAGGAGTATGTGGGAGCCAACATGGGTATCCAGATCCCGCTGCTGGTTATTGATCGAGAGAGTCGTCTCGGCCATGTCTCTCGATGTCTCCTAACCCGTGAGGGTCTACACACTTAAGGTTCGTGACGCTTAGGGTTATTAGGAAGACTTGTATGTGATTACCAATGTTGTTCGAGTCCCGGATGAGATCCCGGACGTCACGAGGAGTTCCGAATGGTCCGGAGGTAAATATTTATATATGGGAAGTTGTCAAACGGACACCGGAAAGTTTCAGGCATATCGGTATTGTACCGGGCCACGGAGAGGTTCCGGGTCCACTGGAGGCCACCTCTCTGAGGGCCTCATGGGCCACAAGGTAGGGAACCAGCCCCTGAGGGTTGGGCACCCCTTGGGCCCATGTGCCTAGGGGTGGGGAACCCAGTGGGGCGCCTTGCTTGGGGGCAAGCCCTCCCTGGTCACGCCCCTCTAGATCTCATCTAGAGGGGCCGACCCCCTGCCCCTTCCCCTATAAATAGAGGGGTGAGGGAGGGCTGCAAGAGACATCCAAGGCGCAGCCTCCCTCCCAACACCTCTCCTCCTCCGCTGAGTGCTTGGCAAGCCTCGCCTTCGAGTATCAGCTCACCACCATCATCACGCCACGCATGCTGCTGAGCCTCTTTCTCAACCTCTCCTTTCCCTTGCTGGATCAAGAAGGAGGAGACGTCGTCCGGCTCCGTGACGCAGTGTTGAACGCTGGAGGTGCTGTCCGCTCGCACTTGGTCATCGGTGATTTGAATCACGGCAGTACGACTGGCCATCACCGCTCCTTGAACGCCTCAGACGCCGATCTACAAGTGGTATGTAGATGCAATCTCTCCCATTACTCGTTGCTTAGATGAACTCATAGATGGATCTTGGTGAAACCATAGGAAAAATTTTAATTTTCTCGCAACGCTCCCCAACAAAGGGCATCATGAGCTAGGTCTATGCGTAGTTCTCTATTGCACGCAGTAGAACACAATTTTGTTGTGGGCGAGATCTTGTCAACTTGCTTGCCGCTACTAGTCTTTTTCTTGCTTCAGCGGTATTAGGATGAAGCGCCCGACCGAACTTTACATCGTGACGCTTACGTGAGACAGGTTCCACTAACCGACATGCACTAGTTGCATAAGGTGGCTAGCGGGTGTCCGCTCCTCCTACTTTAGTTGGAGCGGATTAGATGAAAAGGGTCCTTATGAAGGGTAAATAGAAGTTGACAAATCACGCTATGGTTATTCGTAGCTAAGAAAAACGCCTTGCTAGAACCCAATTGTAGCCGTAAAAGATGCAACAACAATTAGAGGACGCCTAACTTGTTTTTGCAGCAATTGTCATGTGATGTGATATGGCCAAGTTGTGATGAATGATGAATGATATATTGTGATGTATGAGATCATGTTCTTGTAATAGGAATCACGATTTGCATGTCGATGAGTATGACAACCGCAGGAGCCATAGGAGTTCTCTTATTTTGTATGACTCATGCATGGTCATTGAAGAACGCCATGTAAATTACTTTACTTTATTGCTAAACGCGTTAGCTATAGAAGTAGAAGTAGTCATTGGCGTGACAACTTCATGAAGACACGATGATGGAGATCATGATGATGGAGATCATGGTGTCATGCCGTGACAAGATGATCATGGAGCCCCAAGATGGAGATCGAAGGAGCTATATGATATTGGCCATATCATGTCACTACTTTATATAATTGCATGTGATGTTTATTATGTTTATGCATCTTGTTTACTTAGAACAACGGTAGTAAATAAGATGATCCCTTAGAATACTTTCAAGAAAGTGTTCCTCTAACGTGCTGCAATGCTAAAGTTCGTCTTCCAAGCACCACGTGATGATCGGGTGATAGATCCTTACGCTCACATACAACGGGTGTAAGACAGTTTTACACATGCATAAACACTTAGGGTTAACTTGACGGCCTAGCATGTATGCATATGGCCTCGGAACACAAGAGACCGAAAGGTCGAATATGAGTCATATGGAAGATACGATCAACATGGAGATGTTCATCGACAATGACTAGTCCATCTCACGTGATGATCGGACACGCCTAGTCGACTCGGATCATGTAACACTTAGATGACTAGAGGATGTCAAATCTGAGGGAGTTCATTAAATAATTTGATTAGATGAACTTAATTATCATGAACATAGTCTAAAGTCTTTGCAAAATATGTCTTGTAGATCAAATGGCCAACGCCATGTCAACATGAACTTCAACGCTGCTCCTAGAGAAAACCAAGTGAAAGATGATGGCAGCAACTATTCGACTGGGTCCTAACCCGAGGATCATCCTCATAGCAGCCAAGAAACAATATGTCCTAGAAGCACCGCTAGGTGAAGCACCATCCTGCAGAACCAAGACATTATGAATGCTTGGCAGCCTCGCGGCCGATGATTACTCCCTCGCTCAAGGCGGCATGCTTTACAGCTTAGAACCGGGCCCAAAAGCGCTTTGTGCAACACGGAGCATAAGGAGATGTTCGAGGAGCTGAAAATGGTTTTCCAAGCTCATGCCCGGTCGAGATATGAAGTTCCGACAAGTTCTATAGTTGTAAGATGGAGGAAACAATTCTCACAAGGAGCACATACTCAAAAATGTCCGGGTTGCACAACCGCCTGCTCAGAACGCCTGGATCCCGGGCTCGTTATTTAATTAATCGTGGTTCAATCTGTCAAAAAATAATAAATAAAATTTAAAAGAAAATGAAGCTGGAGGGGATAATTCCCCACCGCCCAACCAGCCGCCCCCTCCCCACTTCCCCTTGGCCCATCTCCTCCCCGGGCCACCCCCATAACACTCAGACTGGCCCAGCCGGGCCAACCCCACCTCTCTCCTTATCCCCGAGGGAAAACCCCAGCCCCACGCACTCCCACCTCCCTCCCCACGCCGCCCCACCCCCGTCTCCGATCCACGGGATCGGGTCCGGCCACACCAACCCCGCCGACGGGCGACTCCACCTCCCTCAGCTGCCCCCACGCCGGGCCTCGCCGCCTCCTCCTCCGCCCACCGCCTGACGCCTCCTCTCCTCCGCCCCACCGAGGCCGAGCTGACCTCGGCGCCTGACGCCACCTGTCACCTTCCTCCGCGTGCCTCCCCTCCCCTCCCCACGGACCGCCCCAGCTCCACCAAGCCCGCCGAGACCCCGCGACCCCCCGTGAGCCTCGACCTCCTCTCCTCCTCCCCACTGCCTGCTCCGCCCTGGGCCACAAGCGACGACCCCTCCGCCCCTCCGTCCCCTCCGCCTGAGCTCCGACGCTTCTCCTGCTCTTCGCCCTGTGCCGGATCCGCCTCAGAGTTCGGCTGCCCGGCCACGGCCACCGCGCCTTCTCCCCTGCTCTTTCTCCCTTCTTGGCATGCCTGCTTGGCGCTGGGCGCAGCCTCGACCCCCCACGCCTCCTCGATCCCCTTCCTCCCTGGACAAGGCCGCCCGCCCAACCTCAAGACTGCCTCTCCTGCCTCACCGGCTGTTGCCAGTGGCCATGCTGGGCGCTGTATAACCACACTACCGCTTCAGGCTGCTGGTCAAGGCTCGCTACCATTACAGCGCCACTCCCCATCGACGTCAAGACCCGCTGGGGCCACGCAGGTTCTCGACTAATTGGGCCCCACCCCAAAACGTAAAATAAATGTTTACTTTAAATGTAATCAAAAAAAAAATGATTTAAAATGGATTAAAAGTAATTAAAATAATTAACTAATTAATTAATTAATTAATTAATTGGATAATTAATTAATCTAATTAATTTCGATTAGTTAAACCTAATCATTAGCTAATTAATTGGGTAATTAATTAAACTAATTAACTCGGATTAATTAATGCTAATCATTAGTTAACTTAATTAACTAAGTTTAATTAATCTGATTAGGTTAATTGTTATTAGTGTATGACATGTGGGACTGATTCATGGGTTGACTTAGTCAACCTCGCTATCGATGACGCCAAGACTCCTCATGCCGATGTCATAAATACTTTTTCAAAATTAATTAATTAATTAATTAATTAAAATTCCAGAAATTAATAAAACCTTTATAATTCATAACTTTTAACCAGAGTCTTGATTAAAATATTTTCAACATGAAAGTTGCTCGTAACGATTTAGACGATTCCGATACGCAATTGCTCGGCCCACCGCGACGCCTCTAACCTATCGAACTCGCAGAACTTTCTCCTCCGGTTCATCCGTCTCGACAGACGTCCTAACCGGATAACTTCCTGATGCTTTCCCCTAAACCAAGACTTCTCTACCACGTTAGGGCACGCCTAGCATCGCTTCTGGCATGTCATGCATCGCTTTGCATCTGTTATCGTGTATTCATTGTTTCTTCCTCTTCCTTCTAGTAGACTACGAGGTCGACGCCGCAATGCCGCCTCCCGACCACAAGGTCGACGATCACTCTCTTGCCGTAGAGCAACCAGCAAGCCCCCTTTGATCATCCCGATATCGCCCATTCCATTCTCTTATCGCTTGCACTAGATTTTGCTATCATATTGTTGCTCCTATTCTCGCTGTATAGCCTGCTTATTGTAACCCGCTTTGTTACCTACCGCTTATCCTAAACCTGCTTAGTATAGGTTGGTTAGAGACCCATCGCTGACCCCCTTGTCCTTGTTGCCCTCGCTTCATCATTGAAGACCCGATCAACGGATCGAGACCAGGCCCGACACCGCACATCACTTCCCTTAGTTGCTCGACACTAGGGTTACTATCAAGTACCGAGGGTGAAACCTCTACAAAGACTTCTCCGATATTAACCTCGTAGAGATAGTTATCTTGCCAGGTCATCGAGGGTGATTCTCTTAACCACTTCCGACGACGATTTGTTGTGCAACCCTCAAGTGTGGACCTCGAGGGTGAATCCTCTTATGTTCACTCTTGACGGTTACATTGAGTGGAATACACCGAGGTGATTCCTCGTGGTTTTCCCTTTGATGTTTGGACTCACTGCTACTTGGACTTTTACCACACATTTGGAAAGACGGGCCGAATTCTCGAGGGTACCCGCTGCGCTTAATTGCGCAGTGATGTGGAGACGGGTTGACTCGGAGGGTGCCCACGAGATACTTACGAGGCGTGGGCGGCATTCCTAGCCCTTGCCACAAGTCCCGAGACGGGCAACGGGTCACATCTTCGTGAGTCTCGCTTGTTACCGCTGCCCTAATCCACTACGATTTGGATATTTGATCCAAGGGCCTCCGCCTGATAGCACTAACCATCACGGGCTAAGTATGGCGCTCATGGTCAGATACATCACCAAGCTTACTAGACGTCAATACGGAGCGCTGCTGGATTACCTGAACGCCTGCTAGGCTAGGTCTGCTCCTACACGCCTCGCAACGCAGGTGAGTTCCCGGAGATGGCCCATGACCTGGGGGCATAGGTTTAGTCCGCGGTTGGCTCTATTAAGCTTCAGGTCGGGTTGCGCGTGATGCTTGGCCGAGGCCGGCATGACCCCGAAAGTGTGTCCCACGAGAGTTAAGCGTAGGGTAAGTTGGTGCACCTCAGCAGGAAGAAAACATCTATCGATAGCCTGTCCCACGGTAACGGACGCTGGAGTTGTATCCCGATCGATACAACTAGAACCGGTTACTTGAGATGAGACATGGATATGAGCATTGATTGTGATGATAATCGGATAGTATGGTTTCGGGATTTCTTTCGCAGGAGTCGAGAAAGGATCTCCGCCGAGGTTGATAACATTACCGCTACTTTTAAGTTATGTTACTCTACTCCCTCTTGTTGCTGCAAGATGGTGGTTTCCTAAGATGCTAGTCTTCTATAGGACTAGGCCTCTCTATTCTCGGCATTCTCAGCTTCACCACCGATATGGCCTTTTACACATATATCCTTGCATATGTAGTGTAGTTTTGCTTATGTAGTACTTTGGATGAGTACTCACGGTTGCCTTGTTCTCCCTTTTCCCTATCTCTATTCGATTGTTGCAACCGACGATGGAGACCGTGATCCGTGACGCCACCGCCACGGATTTACTACTACTCCGTGAGGCGCCTACTACTACGCAGCAGCCCGCCGACTTACGCACTGTGGAGGACTTAGGAGGATCCTGTGCAGAGGCCTGCCCTCTTCGACCAGATCCCCGCTTGTGCTAGCCATCTTATGGCACCTTGTTTAACTTATGTCTGCAGATCAGATATTGTTGCTTCCACGACTCGCCTATGATCGAGCACTTGTATTCGAGCCCTCGAGGCCCCTCGCTTGTATTATGTTGCTTGTATGACTTATTTTATTTGTAGAGTTGTGTTGTGATATCTTCCTGTGAGTCCTTGATCTTGGCTCGCATTACTTTGCGGCATGATTAGTGTACGATTGAATCGAGGGCGCCACAAGTTGGTATCGAGCCGCCTCATCAGAATCCCCTTCCACACTCCTTGGTCAAGTCTAGTCTAGACATTGCAAAACTTTTACTAACTTGGCGTGTGCCTTACGGGCCCACGCCGCCATCGGGTGGTATTAGGATCTTTTACTTCTCGACCTTTACTCGGGGCTCAACTCTCTTCTACTCTAAGTTAAACGATTTTACTAACTATCACTAGGATCCCGTGACCGCCAATCACCCCAAGATGGATATATAGCCTTAGTTGTCTTTGGAATTGTATTTGAGCAATTTCCACATCGTCATTTGACTCCTTTGAAACGCTTTTGTTTTCAGATGGAACCCACGAGGCAGGTCGTGGCGCCACACGACGGCCATTGGTGCTCGGGATCACCGCCGCGTGCTAGCCGAGATGATGACCTATCTCGGGTTATCGCTGCACCCCGAGTACACCGCCTATGAGGAGTACCAGATTACAACCAGGAGCAGTACCGCCGCCATCGCTCCACCTCTACTCGGAGTATGAGTCCACCATCGCGGCCGCACACCGCACATGGTGTTGGAGTGACCATCGATATGGCGGCCCACGATGTTGCTTATGCCGTGACCGACACGCCTTCGCAGTAGTATCGAGAGTTGGACACCTCCCCTTCGCACATTGCTATCGGCTCGATGTTGGTGAGGAGGGTTACTACACCGCTGCTTACACCATCGGCCACCCGAGAGCTTTCCACCATCGTAACTTTGTTCGCATGTCGATGGGCTGGATCGAGCTAACCGAGTCTCTTCGCCACGAAGTTGTACATCACCCGTCAAGACTTCTACTGCGCTCGACGCTGATGCACCCCTTGTCCGCTCCGGAGAGCTGCCGCTTTCGCGATCTACCCCGCCAGACTGCGGATGCCCTGGGAGTTGGTTGGCCGACGTGGAGGCTACTCTCCCGCACTTCTGCCCTTTCCCGCCACCGGACGCCGGATTCAGCACCGTGAGTATCCGCTGCCCTCGTGTCACCGACGGGAGGACTATCCACCGCCGCTACTACCAGCCTTTCAAAGCTACAGCCTACCTCCGTAGCATCAAGGCTGGACTGATGTAGACTTGCTTGTTAGTGTTTGATGTATTCGCCATGCGAGTCAGGTGCCGCTTATGATGTAGTAGTCTATGTATCGACTCTATGTATCGAACCCTATGCATGATTCCTTTGTAAGATATGCCAACTACTATGTAGTTTCCATCATGCTGCTTTCATTATGCGTGTTTCATCATGAATGATTCTTGTCTCTTGCTTATCTTCTCAAATGCTGAACTACCCTCGTTATTTAATAGCAGTGATGGTTAGGCCAGCAGTGTCGTGGTCGTGGTGACAACCTTCCACCACCGCCGAGTACATGGCTGGTATGATCCAACAGCTCGAGATGAATCGCCACCATGGAGAATATGATGGCCTGCCTCGCCTAATATGAACCAAAGACCAAACGGGACAACTCAGCAGGAATTCATACGCCGAACCCCGCCGTACCGCAGCTCAACTCAGCCATCGGATGTCGATGACTGCCCGTGACATCACCTATGAGATGGAGTCTGCTAATGTACCCCCGCCATTATGTCACCTTTGCTTCCTTCTTCCTAAGGGACCTGCAGCCAATGGTGGGACAGCCACCGTCAGATTTCCTCGCCAGCTTGGGACACTCATCACCGCCAGATTTCCGTGTTGCTTTTCCTACCGCTTCATTCCTCAAGGGGTCATGGACCGAAGAAGCGTGAGTTCCGCAACCTCACCCAAGGCAACAAGATCTGAAGCCTATCAACGAGAGTTCTGGACTTGTCTCGCTATGTCAAGAGGATATTGCAACCGATGCACGCAGACAAGAGAAGTTCCGTGACGGACTTCAAGTCGACATCAAGCTCGCACTTCTAGTGCACGATTTTGCTGATTTCGCCACCTTGGTGAACAAAGCTATCAATGTCAAACTGGTCCGCAGGAATACCGTAGCTCTAACAGCGCAACTGCGACACCGCTCATCTTCGGCCCGCCCTCGCAGGCGCAAAATATGGATTCCCAATAGCATGTACCAGCCCAATGCATCTGCTTCAAGGTAACTATGCTACACCTCGCCCGCTTACAACTAAGCAAACAAGCCCAGCTCCACCACCCCAAGCTCCTGCTCCCACTCCCAATAATGGCTTATGCTTCAAAAAGTGACAGCCGTGGATCGTATAGAGATTGCAACCAAACTGTAATCACTGCCTTCCAAAGCAGCTGGCCGTGGAAACAACCGAACCGAACAACACCGGCAAGTCTTATGGGAAAGCTCAGCCAACCACGTTGAACTGAATGAAGCTCAAGACCAGCCTCTACATGTGATGGGTACCTTCAAATTCAGTACTCGTGATCTGCTTTTATTCGATTCAGAGCATCACATTCATTCATGTCTCGAGATTTTGCATTCATGCATGGCCTTAAAAGCTTAAGACATGAATGCTTCACTATTAGTACACACCCCTCAAGGCCAATGTCGGACTTCCATGATTTGCAACGACGCCTCGTTGAAATCAAGGAATGGAATTCTTGTCTCTCCTATCGCAAGCAAAGTCTTGTAGCATTGACCTCATTTTGGGATGGATTGTTGAAAGCGATACGCGACAATCGCTTATGCCACTAAGACCGCTCCATCCGCTACACCTTCGATGAAATCGTAAGCTACAATGCTCGTTCTGTTCAAAATGCCGAGGCAAGGCTCTATGCATTGAATGCATTGAACGCCGCACCTCGAGGGAATTGAAAACATTCCCCGCTGCTTATGCATTTCCAAGACGCTCTTTCCTCAAGAACTTCCAGGATTCCTCGCTAGGGCTGCCGAATTCGCCATCGACTTGAAACTGTGCACCACTCCTATAGCCAAACGCCCTACAAGATGCCGCCGATGAACTCCTTGAGCTAAAGGAGGAAATCGACAAATCTCTTCAAAGCGGTTTCATCCGCCCTAGTTGTTCTCCTTGGGGAGCACCTTCTCTTGTCAAGAAGAAGGATGGACAAACCGATTGGTTCAAGACTACCGTCCCTATAAATCAAGCTACCATTCGAATAAGTATCCTTCCTCGGATCAATGATCTTTATGATCAACCGCTGGTTCTGTCGCTGTTCTCAAACTCGACTTGAGGTTGGGTTACCACCAGATCCGTTCGCGAGGAGGATATCCCTAAGACCGCATTTGTGACTCGCTATGGTTCATACGAGTACACCGCCATGTCTTTCGCTTAACCAATGCTCCAGCCACCTTCTCCCGCTCGATGAACTATATATTCATGGATTACCTCGAAGTTCGTCGGGTTTATCCGGATGATATCCCGATCTATTCCAAGAATGAAGAAGAACATGCTGAACATCTTCGCCTTTCAGCCGGAAAAGCTACGAGAGCATCAACTCTATGCCAAGTTCTCCAAATGTGAATTCTCGCTTCAAGTAACCTATCTTGGGCATGTCATTTCTAAGGATGGTATTGTGGCCAACCCCGAACCAGTTCAGCTATTCTCGATTGACTCCTCAAGAACGCATAAGTCGAAGTTTTTCTTGCCTCGCCAGCTATTGCCGCCGATTCGTCGAGAACTTCTCCAAGATTGCCAGCCTCTCGACTAATCTATTGCATAAAGGCGCCAAGTTCCAATGGATGATAATGTCGAAAGTTTCCAGAACTCAAGGACAAGTCGATAACCGCCTCAAAGCTAGCTCCTCCCGATATTAAGAAGGACTTCGTACATTTATCGCGACGCTTCGCCAAGGATTAGGCGGTGTCCTAATGCAAGAGCGCAGTGGTTGCTTATGCTCGACAGCTGGCGCCTCACGAGGAGAACTACCAGCTTCACGCACCTCTAACTTGTTGCTGTCATTCATGCGCTAAAGCAAAGGGCTTACATTACCTTTCTGTAATCGCTAGTAGATCTACACCGACCACCAAAGTCTGAAGTATCTGCTTACTCAGCCGCACTGAACCTCCGCCGCCAGAGATGGATGGAGACTGCTGCAGATTTTGACTTGGGAATCTCCTATACGCTGTGCAAGGCTAATGTGATGGCTGATGCCTTGAGCCGCAAGTCTCATCGCAACCACCTTCGTCACAAAGTTCAGCCTCACTTGTTGAGGAATTCAGCAGCTGAACTCCATATTGTTCCTCCGGTGCACTTCGCCTCCTCCGAGTTCCGCAAGATGAATCTCCGTGTTGTTCCTCAGGATCCTCTTACCCGGCTGTTGAACCCGATCTCTTGGGCACCATAAAGACAATGCAGGATCTGACTCGAGGTCTACAAGCTTAAACAAGACGCCAGAAAGGAAATCCTCATCATTCACTATTGTCGATGATGGCTTTGTACTTCAAAGGCCGCTTAGTGGTACCTTTGCAAGCAGGACAACCTGATATGACTGGTATGTTATGCAAGAAGCTCATGATACTTCTATGTATCCAATTTCGCAGCAGACATAAAGATGTATCAAGACATTCACCGAGATTCCGTGGTCTAATATGAAGGTGACATTGCTCGCTATGTTTCCGAGTGTGACGCTTGTCAGTCAGATCAAAGCAGAACATCAAAGGCCCGCTGAACTCAAGCAGCCTATCTCTATTCCCCAATGGAAATGGGACCATGTTGAAATGGACTTCGCCACTGGTTTTCCCAAATCGCGAAAGGTAATGATGTTATTCTCGTCGCCATCGACCGCTTCTAAAGTTGCACATTTTCTCGCGGTCAAAGAAACGATCACCTGCTAGCCAGCTTGCAACGCCTATATGTCCAGTAATTGTTTCACTTCACGGTATTCCACTGGTTATCGGCTCGACCGTGGCAGCTTATTCACTTCAAGATTCTCGGCAAGTTTTCAAGAAGCTATGGGACTCATTTATCTTTCAAGATCGCTTTTCATCCGCAGTCTCAAGGGCAAGTTGAACGGTCAACCAAATTCTCAAGACATGCTTCGAGCTTGTGTCGTCTCATTCGCAAGAAATGGAGGAATCTTCCCAGATGCCGAGTTCTCTTATAATAATAGCTTTCAAGCTAGTCTCAAGATGGCCCCCTTCGGTGTTATATGGACGAAAGTAACCCTCTCGAATGGTCAAATCGGGGAACCACCACTCTTCGTCCGGATATTATCCAACATGCCAAGAACAAGTCCGCATTATTCGCGAGAATCTCAAGACCGCTCAACAAGGCTAAAAGAGTAATTATGACCGCCATCACAAAGACATGGTCTATCAACTCGGCGAAAGGCCTATCTTCGCTACACCAATGAAGGGTGCTCACCGCTTCGAATCAAGGGCAAGTTAGCTCTCGCTATATTGGCCCTTTCACTATTCTCGAAAGGCGGGAAAAGTCGCTTATCAACTGGAGCTTCCTTCGAACCTTTCTCGTGTTCACGATGTGTTCCACGTGTCCCAACTCCGACGCTGCTTCAAGGACCCAATCCGAGCAAGGACCATGAAGTGCTCAATTGCAACAGACCTCTCCTATAAAGAGCATCCGTCCGATTCTCGACTGCTGAACGCCGCACACGCCGAAGGCGCATCAAATTCTCAAAGTCCAAAGGGTCGAATCACTCAAGATGAAGCCACCGGGAACGCGAGGATCGCTCTACGAGATGAATATCCCGCACTCTTCCTTCTACTCTCCTAAATCTCGGACGAGATTTCTTGTAGTGGAGGAGATTTGTAACGCCCGGATCCCCGGTTCTGTTATTTAATTAATCGTGGTTCCGAATCTGTCAAAAAAAAAATAATAAATAAAATTTAAAAAGAAAAATGAAGCTGGGAGGGGGATAATTCCCCACCGGCCCAACCAGCCGCCCCTCCTCCTTCCCCCCTTTGGCCCATCTCCCCCCCCCGGCCAGCCCCATAACACCAGGGCTGCCCAGCCGGGCCAACCCCCACCCTCTCCCTTATCCCTCGAGGGAAAACCCAGCCCCACGCACTCCCACCTCCTCCCCACGCCGCCCCCCCCCTCGCCCCGATCCACTGGATCGGGTCCGGCCGCCACCAACCCCGCCTGACGGACGACCCACTCCTCGCCGGGCTGCTCCCACGCCGCCTCCGCCGCCTCCCTCCGCCTCCCACCGCCCCGACGCCTCCTCCTCCGCCCCACCGAGGCCGAGCTGACCTCGGCGCCTGACGCCACCTGCCGCCTCACGGCAAGTCTCCCCCCGCCCCTCCTCACGGACTCGCCTCTGAGCTCCACCAAGCTCCGCTGCCGAGACCTCACGGGACCTCCGTGAGAGCTCCTCGACCTCCTCTTTCTCCTCCCCTCGGCTGCTCTGCCCGGCCACGCCAGAGACGACCCCCTCCCGGCTCCCTCCGTCCCTCCGCCTGCGTGAGCTCCTGACGCGCTCTCCTGCTCTCGCTCGCCAGCCGATCCGGCCAGGTCGGCTGTGGCCTGGGCGCCTTGGCCACCCGCGCCTCCTCTCCCCCTGCTTCTTCTCCTGTCTGGCAATTTCGGGCTGGCCATGGCGCAGCCTCTCACCTCCCACGGCTCCTCGATCCTTCCCGACGCGCGGCTGCCCGCCTCAACCTCTGCAAGACTCAAGCCTCCTGCCTCACCGGCTGGTTGGGCCACAATGGGCCACGGGCGCTACCAGGCAACGCCACCTGGCCTTCACGCCTTGACTGGCCGGGTCAGGCTCGGACTGGGCAGCGCCCCATCCCTGCAAGACTGCTAGTCAGCCACGCCGTTTCAACTAGGGGCCCCACCCCAAAACGAAATAAATAAATGCTTACTTTAAATGTAATCAAAAAAAATGATTTAAAATGGATTAAAAGTAATTAAAATAATTAATTAATTAATTCATTAATTAATTGGATAATTAATTAAACTAATTAATTCTCGATTAGTTAAACCTAATCATTAGTTTAATTAATTGGGTAATTAATTAAACTAATTAATCCTCGGATTAATTAATGCTAATCATTAGTTAACTTACTTAATTCAAGTTTAATTAATCGATTAGGTTAATTGTTATTAGTGTATGACATGGGATTCCATTCGCGCAGGTTGACTAGTCAACCTCGTTATCGATGACGCCGATGATGACCTCACGCCGATGTCATAAATATTTTTCGAAATTAATTAATTAATTAATTAATTAAAATTCCAAATTAATAAAACCTTTTATAATCTATAACTTTTAATCCGAGTCTTGATTAAAATATTTTCAACATGAAAGTTGCTCTGTAATCCATTTAGACGATTCCTGACACGCTAATTGGGCTCATTCACCGCACGCCTCTAACTTATCATCGAACCTCAGAACTTTCTCCTCCGTTCATCTGTCTCGACAGACGTCCGGAATCGATAACTTCTCGATGCTTTCTAAACCAAGACTCTCTACTACGTTAGGGCACGCTCTAGCATCGCTTCTTGGCATGTCATGCATCGCTTTGCATCTCGTTATCGTGGTATTCATTGTTTCTTCCCTTCTCAGACTCACGTAGGCTTCCACGCAGAAGCAATACCGCTGATCACATAGTACGACGATCACCTCTCTTGCCGTGAGCAACTGTGCAAGCCCCCTTTGATCATCCCGATATCGCCCATTCCATTCTCTTACCGCTTGCACCAGATTTTGCTATCATCAATGTTGCTTCTATTCTCGCAGTATAGCCTGCTTATTGTAACCGCTTTGTTACCTACCGCTTATCCTAAACCGCTTAGTATAGGTTGGTTAGAGACCCACCAAGACCCTCCTTGTCCTTGTTGCCCCGCTTCATCATTGAAGACCGATCAATCTGGATCGAGACCAATTCTCCTTACATCGCACATCACTTCCTTAGTTGCTCGACACTACTAGGTTACTATCAAGCACCGAGGGTGAAACCCCTACAAGACTTCTCGAGTATTAACCCTCAGAGTATAGTTATCTGCCAGTATTCACCGAGGGTGATTCTCTTAACTACTTCCGATACGATTTTTGCTGCAACCCCTCAAGTGTGGACCCCTGAGGGTGAATCCTCTTATGTTCACCTTGATTGCTACATTGAGTGGAATACACCGAGGGTGATTCCTCGTTTTCCCTTGATGTTTGGACTCCACGTGCCTGGACTTTTTACCATTGAGCATTTGAAAGACGGGCCGACCCCGAGGGTGCCCAAGGCTTAATTGCAGTGATGTGGAGACGGGCTGACCTCGAGGGTGCCCATGATATTTTCTACGAGGCGTGGCTCGGCATTCCTAGCCCCTTGCCACAAGTCCTCGAGGACGGGCAACGGGTCACATCTTTCGTGAGTCTTCATGCCACAAGGCTCCTAATCCACCACGATTTGGATATTTGATCCAAGGGCCTCGGCCCGATAGCACTAACCATCACGCGGGCTAAGTATGGGCTATGTCTGTCACATCAGCGAAGCTTACTAGACGTCAATACGGAGCGGCTGCTGCCGGATTGGGCTGGAACTGTTAGGCTAGGTCTGCTCTACGCGGCCTCGCGAACGCATGTGGAGTTCCCGGGAGATGGCCCATGACCCCGGGGCATAGGTTTAGTCCGGTGGCGGCCTCTCTATTAAGCTTAGGTCGGGTTGCGGCGATTGTTTGGCCGAGGGCGGACATGACCGGAAAGTGTGTCCTACCGAGTTGAGCACAGTGCAGTGGGTAAGTTGGTGCACCCTCAGGGAAGAAAACATCTATCGATAGCCTGTCCCCACGGTAACGGATCGCTGGAGTTGTATCCCGATCGATACAACTAGAACTGGTTACTTGAGATGAGACATGGATATGAGCATTGGATTGTGATGATAATCGGATAGTATGGCTTTGGGATTTCTTTCGCAGGGAGTCGAGAAAGGATCTCTCGGCCGAAGCTGATAACATTATCGCTACTTTAAGTTATGTTATTTCTACTCCCTCTTGTTGCTGCAAGATGGTGGTCTCCTAAGATGCTAGTCTTCGATAGGACTAGGCCTTCTCTATTCCTGCATTCTCAGCTTCAAATTCCACCGATATGGCCTTTACACATATATCCTTGCATATGTAGTGTAGTTTCCTTGCTTCAGTAGTACTTTGGATGAGTACTTACCGCTGCTTTGTTCTCCCCTTTTCCCTATCTCTATTCGGGATTGTTGCAACCGGATTTACGGAGACCAGGATCCAGACGCCACCGCCTACGACTTCCATTTACTTCTCATCTGGAGGCGCCTTACTACTACGCAGTGTAGCCTCACGACGATTTACCAGAGTGACCTAGGAGGATCCTCTGCAGAGGCCTGTCCCCTTTCGATCCAGATCCCCAGCTTGTGCTAGCCATCTTATGGCACCTTGTTTAACTTATGTCCTGTAATCAGATATTGTTGCTTCCACGACTGCCTCATGATCGAAAGCACTTGTATTCGAGCCTCGAGGCCCCCGGCTTGTATTATGATGCTTGTATGACTTATTTTATTTGTAGAGTTGTGTTGTGATATCTTCCCGTGAGTCCTGATCTTGATCGCATACATTTATGCGCAGTAGGATTAGTGTACGCATTGAATCGAGGGCGCTACACCGTCCTGCAAATGGAGATCAACCTCCCCGGACGAGGCGGTCATCGACAGAATCCTTCACTTCTCCCACCAAGCTACAAGAGCTTTGTGGATGAACTCCAATATATGGTGGGATGGTGAAGACCATTCCTAAGAGATTCTCACGTCAAGTCGCCAGAGGTTGAAATCAAGAAAGAACATCAAGTGTTGATGGTTAACAAAACCACTAAGTTCAAAAGGGCAAGGGTAAGAAGAACTTAAGAAGAAGGACAATGATGTTGTTGCGTCTGCAAGCAAGTTGTCGAAGAAGTCAAAGAATGGACCCAAGCTCGAGATCGAAAGTGCTTTTATTGCAAAGGGAAGGGCCACCGAAGCGGAATCATTTCAAATACTTAGAAGGACAAGAAGGCCGGCAACACTAAAGGTATATTTGATATACATGTAATTGATGTACCTTACCAAGATTTGTAGTAACCCCTGGGTATTTGATACCGTGTCGCGTGCTCATTTGTAACTCATGCAGGAGCTGCGCGAATAAACGGAGACCTGCGATGGCGACGAGGTGACGATGCGCCGCCGGAATGGTTCCAAGGTCGATGATCATCTGCATTACGCACGCTACTCTACATTTTACTCACGGGATTAGTTTTAAACCTCAATAATTGTTATTTAGTGCCAAGTTTGAGCATGAACATTGTATCGTGGATATCGCTTATCACTTAGATGGCTACTCATTTAAATCCGAGAATAATGGTTGTTCTATTTATATGAGAGATATGTTTTATGGTCATGTCTGATGGTCAATGGTTTATTCTTAATGAATCTTTAACGTATTATTACACATATTCATAGTGTGAATACCAAAAGATGTAAAGTTG
>JAHIAM010004093.1:0-48952 GCA_021605205.1 Aegilops longissima | reverse complement strand
GTGCGCTTGCCGGAGTGGGCATCGTAACTCTTGCCGGACTTGGTCTTTTCTTCGCCCGGAGCTTCAAATAAGTGACTTGTGATCTGCTGCGGTGTCGCTTCCCCGTAGATTTTGTCGGCGCAGATAAGAGCATCCTTCTTGTCGCCAGGACGGAGATGACACTTATCGGCCCCGCATCTTCAAAGATGTTGTATGCATAGTGAGAGGCTGCCATGAATTTGGCGAAAGTGCCGATGGCCAAGTATCCCATTATAAGGCAATGGAAAGTCAGCAACGCCAAAAGTGACCTCTCAGCCCTGAAGTTCAACTCACGCCAAATGTCACCGCAACGTGATCTTTCCCTTTGGCTTGCTCCTTCCCGGATTGATTCTTGAATGTGCTCTCTCTTCGAGCTCGCCATCGTGATCCGGAGTTTCGGAGTACCGCGGAGGAGATCAGGTTCAAGCCGCCCCGGCCACAACTAGCATCTTAGTGACCTTGAGGTTGCGGATAGTTGGTGAAACCAACATCGGCAAGCACCCGACCGCAGTTATGCGATCGGGTGGTCCTCAATATCAAAGATGATAGGCGGCCGACCATTTCGCAGGCTTGCGTGACTCGATGGATGGTTCTCGCCGCATTGACTTCCCGCATCCACCGCTTGAGTTGGCGGTGAAGAAGTATGCAGAAGCACCACCACAACGCACAAGACCTCTCTCGCTTTCTCGAACTCCTACCATCGGTCTCGCCATCATCCATATCTTCATCGCCGCTGCCGCCTTCATCCTCGTCGCGCCGGGGAGGTCTGTCTCTTGCCGCTGCTTGGCCTTGCCGCTGGCCCCTCCTCGCCGGGCGCTTTCTTGGCTCCTCCAAAGACCTTCCTGGCCTTCTCCTTGTCGCCGTCAGATTCAGCCTTTTGTTGCTCAACGAGCTGCTCGACCTTCTTGCAGCTCGAGGTCATGGCCCTTGGTGCGTGGATCTTGCAAGATCGCTTGTTGGTTCCGCCCCGCTTGTCGGCGATCGCCACAACCGTAGTTGGTGCCCGCGAAATCTCCTTGCCGGAGGTACCAGCTTTGGCTTTCTTGGCGCCACCTCCGCTGTCCGGAGTGCTCAATGACTAGCACATCTTTGCCTTTCTTCTTCCTCGTTGTTTCGCCACCGATTTTCTTTGCCGGGCAGCCTCCTCACTATCGATCCTCCCGCTTCTATATTCTCTCCGGGAGTTTCTCCTTCCTCAAAGACATGCACACTTGTCGGCCGAGCATATAGCTCATCGACGCCTCCGATCTTGCACATTGCCATCTCCTCCCGCATCCTGCGGTTTCGACGCTCGATGGAACGCGCTGATTATCGCGGTGGTGGACATCCGATGTTGTGCCGACGCTGCTGAATCTTTGAATGTACTTGCGCAGGGCTCTCCTTCCTTCCGGGCGAGCGATGAAGGTTGCTCTTGGCTATGAGGTTTGTGGTCACCGTGAAGGCGCCGACAAACTGATGGCATAGGTCTGCCCAGAGGATATGGAGTTGTCCGGCAAGTGCATGAGCCAGATCTCGACATTGGGCTTGAGCACCAGCGGAAGTAGTTGGCCAGATCTTGTCGCCTCGCCCCGCAGCTTGCACCGCGATGGTGTAGATGCCGAGGAACTCCGACGGATGCGCCTTGCCGCCGATTTCTCTCGTACGCCCGCTTGAAATTTTTCTTGCTGGGCCATCGACTTGCCGCAGCTCACGAAAGTGAACGCAGGGAAACCTACCGCAGACGGCAAGTCGCCGTTTCTTCGGGCGCATGCATGTCGACAAAGGGCCCAGCCGCTGGTCTGATTGACGCCGCTTCGGAGCTCGGCGCGAGTTCGAGCGCCTTCTTGCCGCTGCTCGTGAAGAACTTGGCGCTGATCGCGACGAGCTCGTGGATCTGATGATGCGGTGGAATCGCTGCCGAGGTGGATCCGCGAGTCGGCGATCTTGGCCTTCGGGTGGAGAGTGCATGGTGGTTGCACCCCACCGTTTGCCGCCACCGCTCGTGCTTGGCAGTCCCGCCGCAGCGATGTACTCGGCTGCCGCAGAGTGTTGCCGCTGGCAAAGCCGATGAGACTTGAATGGTGGCCTCCATTCATCGACCTTGTCCGCCGCTGAGGGTAATCCAGAGCAGCTTGAGCTCGCGCCAAAGCTTCGCTGGAGTGGTGGGCAGCAAGGCGAACGGCGCGAGGAGCGGATATGCTCGGACTTCTAACTACGCGAAGGAGCAAGATCCCGCCCAGCGCATCGCGTTTCGCTTCGTGCCAAAGATGTTGGCATGCATGCCGGTCTTGAGGACCCCGAGATCCACCAGCTCGATCTTGGTCCAATGAGCATATGGTACCGTGGAATACCATGACGCTGCCGGTCCCAAGGCCCCGAGATGGGCGCAGCGGTATGTACGGACGCCGAGGTCTCGCGAGCCTTGTCTTTGGCCTTTGCAGCACCGTGGCCCTCGCCGACGCCTCGTTTTTCCGCCGGCGCTTCACCCCACCACCCGCTTGCTTCGGGTGGTGGTGAGATCGACGTGATTTGGAGTAGCTGCCGCCAAGCCTTCTTCTTCGGTGGCATGTCGATGAAGAAAACGAAGATCTAGCTCGTGTGAATGTCGGATCAGGTTCACACAACCTCGACGCCCCCTACCTGGCGCGCCAAAGATGTCGGGGAAACTGATCTGACCCACAAACACCTATGGGACCGGCTGACCGAGCCCCTTTCGTTCGGCGGGGGCGGAGATCGCACGAAGAGCAGATCGAGGCGTAAGCACACAAGCTTTACCCAGCTTCGAGCTCTCCGAGAGATAACACTCCCACCGCTGCATGTCCGAGTGTATTGAGTTCTTGCTAGGAGCGCTGAGTGCTACAAAGACACACCAGCTGCTAACGAGACCTAGCGTGAGTATTTTTGCCTTCAACCTTTAGAACCCCCCACGCTATGCATGGGCCTCCTTTATATGCTCAAGGGGTTTCACAGTGTGGCAACGTAGACAAGGGTAAAATGGAAAAGGAATGCGTTGGTACAACTACCTGTACAAAGGTATCATACCTAACCCCGACGGCAGGGGACAAAGGCATTAAATGCCCGCTCACGCCGCCCAAACAAAGGCAAAAGGGACCGCCAAGGATGCCACCAGAACGCCTGATGCGGTTATATCTCCCACGTGTCGAGGCACGACTTAGAGGCATAACCGCATTGAAAGCAATGTCGCAAGTGAGGTAATCTTCACACAACCCATGTAATAAATAAGGGAAAGAGATACATAGTTGGCTTACAGTCGCCACTTCACACAATACATAAATTAACATCCATCATTCAAAGTACACTCAAGGTCCGACCACGGAACCAAAATAAAAGAAGATACCCCAAATGCTACACAGATCCCGAATCGTCCCAACTGGGCACCACTAATGATCATCAGGAAAAGACACATAGTAACGACCACGCCTCGTCAACTCCCACTTGAGCTCGGTTTCACACCGCACCGGCAACGCTATAAGAGGGCTGAGAAAAGCGGTAACATAGCCAAACAACGGTTTGCTAGGAAAGGATGGTTAGGGCTGACATGGCAATATGGGTGGCATGATATAGCAAGTGGTAGGCATCGCAGCATAGGCATAGCAAAAGAGCGAGCAACTAGCATAGCAAAGATAGAAGTGATTTCGAGGGTATGGTCATCTTGCTCGCAATGTTCTCAGAGTTGTCGAAAGCTTGATCCTCGAAGCGTTTCTCAAAAGGTTCCTCGCTCACGCACTCGCCTCCGCTCTACCCAAAGCAACAACACAAACAAAGGAACCACAATAAATCACGGTGCAATGCACAAGCAACATGATGCAAAACATGACACGATATGCGATATGTGATATGCAATGCGATATGCGCCCAGAAGGTAATGATGAACCAGGCATCAACTTGGCAAACCAAGCATGCCACTGAAAGATGAGATGATTTCGTTGAAATCGATATAAAGATCACCGAATCGGATGCACGGTTTGCAAATGACAAGCAAAACAAGAATGGCACAAATCTGCCATTAACAGCATGATGCTACTAAGCAAGCAACAATTAATTGCTACTGCACCCAAACGTATCAAAAAGTACATGACAGTGATCTACACAAGATGCTCGACAAAAGATGAGCACTGAGCTACGGCTAGTTCACATCATAACAGGTTCAAACAAGCATGGCAAAATGCAATAAATATCAGGCTGACATGGCAAAACAGCATCAGTTGCAATGTTCAGAGCAACAAAACTACATGCTACAGGAACTTAAAATAGAAAAACAAGGCATGGCATGAATCTACTCAAAGCATAGAACAAATGTCCCTTACTTACCATAAGCCAAAAAGGATCAGAAAATATAGTAACATCCATGTCAATATTGAAAGTTTCATGTAAACAATCTGCCAGGAAACATTTGATAGCAAAAGTAGAGCTCGATTGACCCAAGCTATGGCACTCCATAATTGCAAACAAGGGCATGGATGGATAGAGCAAGACATGCTTAACAAAACATCCTTACTTAAGTATCTCAAAATATGCATGGATCTCTCGGTATCATCAAGTTAACATGGCATCAAAATATCAGCTAAACAGGGCTGAAATCAGCAACATCAGGACACCTACTTTGCATGCTTGTGCTAGTCACCACATAGATAAAAAAAATACATGGCATACACCCCTGGAAATATGGCATGGCATTTTACAAAACACATGTAGGACTCAAATTCATAGGATGCACACATTAATCATGGCAAAAATAACAAAAGTGCAAGTTCTGTTAATAAACAGAAACTAACATCACATAGCCCTCTTCTAACAGCATTTCGGGCATCAAGATGAGCTCAAATTAAAATGATGCAATGAGATGAAATGATCTACTCTTCGAGACGAACATTTTGACATATTATACGCGCAAAATGGACCTACAGATGCAAAGATATAGCATGAAGAAAATGACACAAAATAACAATGATATAAAAGACTTGGTAGAAAAAATGAGGGGGAGAGAGGTCAACGGATCGATCCCGGATCGGGCCGATCCGGATCGAAGGGCGGCGGGCGGCGTTCTCGCCGGAGAGGAGACGGGCCGGTAGGGCCGGGCGCGAGGAGGGGACGGCGGCGGCGGCGGGATGGGCAGGCGGCCACGCCGGCGAGGTGGCGACGGCCATGACCGTACGGCAAGTAGGGAGGCCGGGCGGCTGCTGGCGGCGCGGCGCCGGGCGGCGGCGGGCTGGCGCCGGGCGGCGCGGATGGCGCGAGGCGCTGGGCGGCGAGCGCGAGGCGCTGGAGGGCGCGCGGCGACCCGGGCGGGCGGGCCTCGGCCGGCTCGGCCGGGCGGGCGGGTGGCGGGCGGTGGGATGGGTGGCGGCCTCGAGTGGCGCGGACGCGGGCGGCGGTTCGTCTGGCGGCGGCGACGCGTCCGGGGCGCGAGGGATTTTTAGGTTTCGGGAAGAAGACCCGGATTTGGAAGGGGTGATGGTTAAATAGGCATAGAGGGAGCTAGAGAGTCCAAATGAGGTGTAGTTTTACCACACGATCGTGATCGAACGACGGAGAGCATGGAAGTGACTTAGATGGGTTATTGGGCTGTTTTGAAGGGTGTTGGGCTGCAACTTAAAAGAGGCCTTTATGAGAGTGCGGTTAACCGTTGAGTACCAAACGAGCTCCAAATGACCAAACTTGACCGTGGTTCACGGGTGGTATACCAAGGCCACTAGACAAACCTCGTCCATTTCGAGAAGGTTTAATACCCGCCATGGAAAACGTAAAAGGGCCGCCAGGGAGATAGGAGTGCCGATTGCAAAACGGACAACGGAAAAATGCTCGAATCATGAGACTAACACGTATGCAAATGCGATGCACATGATGACATGATATAAAATGCATGACATGGACAAAATGCAAATGAAGAAAACCCAACCACGGAGGGAATATCATATCACAATGCCGAAAATGGCAAGAGTTGAGTTACAAATATGGAAAGTTACTCCGGGTGTTACAACACTCCACCACTACAAGAGGATCTCGCCCCAGATCTAGGACCGAAAGAACTCCGATATTCGAACGGAGGTGATCCTCGCCCCCTGTGTAGCTTCTCGGTCGGAATGGTGTGACCACTTCACTTTCAGGAATTTGATTGACTTGTTGCAGTCTTGCGCCGCTTCTTCAAGAATAGCAACGGGTGCTCATGATAAGAGAGATCTTCTTGAAGGTCAATCTCTTCGTTGATAGTGAGTTCAGAGTCTTGAAGCACTTATGGTTGTGACACGTGAAACACATCGCACGCTTGCAAAGTTGGATGGAAGCTCGTTGATAGGCTAGATCGCTTTTTCCAATGATCTTGAAAGGACCCACGATCTAGGTGCAAGCTTCCTTTGATACCGGGTTTACGAGTGCCTTTCATTGAGAGACGCGAGGTAGACATGGTCTCCGATTTCAAAAGCCACATCACGGTGCTTATCATCATAATAGTTTTCCGCGCGATTATGCTGCTTTGAGATTCTCACGAATGACTTTGCACATTTCTTCCGCTTCGCGGATCAAGTCATTGCCAAGAAGTTGGCGCTCACCGCCCTGCACTCAATTGAGAGGAGTACGCACTTTCGCCATAGAGAATTTCAATGGGGCCTTGCCCAACTCGCTTGGAAGCTGTTGTTGTAGGAGAACTCGCATATGGAAGACAATCTTCCCACTTCATACCAAGGAAATGACACAAGCCCTGAGCATATCTTCAAGGATTTGATTAACTCGCCAACTTGGCCACTTGTTTGAGGATGGAAAGCTGTGCTGAAACGAATGTTGGTGCCCATGGCCTTCAAAAGAATCCCAAAACTTGGAGGTAAAGATGCTGCCACGGTCTCAAGAGATCACTTGTGGAATGCCGCAAGGAGACAATCCTCGAGGTGTATAGCTCGCCAACCGAGCTGCTGTGATGGATTCTTTGATAGGAAGAAAATGAGCCACTTTAGTAAGCTTGTCAATGACAACGAAGATAGCATCATTTCCACGCTTGACTTTGGAAACCAGTCACAAGTCCATCTCGATATGATCAAACTTCCATTCTCGAATAGCAAGAGGTTGGAGGAGACCAGCTGGTCTTTGGTGTTCTGCTTTCACTCTTCTCGCAGACATCACATTCATTCACGAATTGAGCAATTTCGCCCATTCGAGTCCACCAATATGATCGCTTGAGGTCCTGGTACATCTTCGCATTTCCGTGATGAATGGATAGAAGCGAATTGTGAGCCTCGCTCATAATGACTTTTCTCGATCACCCTTAGGAACCACAATCCGTCCTCAAAGAAAAGAGTATCTTTGTCATCAACGTGGAAGCACTTGTACTTGAAATGCCCTTGTCGATACCACGCTTCACCTTTTTCACCATGGTATCCGAAGTTGAGCCTCACGAATCTGATCTTCCAAAGTAGGAGAGACTATGAGGTTGGCAAGAAAGCCTTGAGGAACAACTTGAAGATTCAGCTTATGGAAAGCTTCACAGAGATCCGTTGAAGGGCTTGAGGATTAGACTGCTGCAAGAAGCCTTCCTGCTCAAAGCATCTGCAATGACATTGGCTTTGCCCGAGTATATTCAATACTTGGGTTGTACTTTGAATCATTTCACCCATCGAGTCCGCCTCGAGGTTGAGGTTGGGCTGAGTGAAGATGTACTTGAGACTCTTGTGATCGGTGAAAATGTCCACTTTCCTTCCCAACAAGAGATGTCTCCATGTTATCAATGCATGGACAATCGCCGCCAACTCAAGATCGTGAGTGGGGTAGTTCTTCTCGCTGGGCTTCAATCAAGAGAGGTATAAGCCACAACTCTCTTCTCTTGCATTAACACAGACCGAGACCTTGAAGAGAAGCATCACGTAAAACTTCAAATGGCTTGGATTCATCAGAGGAGTCAAGACATGAGCTGTGACGAGTTTCTCTTGATGGTATTGAAAGCAACGCCACACTCAGAGACCGTATATACTTCACATGCTTCGAGGAGGTTGGAAAGAGGCTTTGCAATCTTGGAGAAGTTCTCAACGAATCTTCGCAATAGCTTGCAAGACCAAGAAAATCATGGAGCTGCTTGACATTCCGAGGAGGTTCCCAATTCACAATTGTGACACCTTCTCGGATTAACAGCGATGCCCTTGGCGGAGATGATATGACCAAGATAAAGCACTTCATCAAGCCAAAATTCACATTTGGAGAACTTCAGATAGAATTGATACTCTCGAGCTTGTCTAGCACCAATCGCAAATGTTTGGCATGATCCTTCTTATTCTTGGAGAAGACCAAAATATCATCAAGATAGACCAAGACGAATTCATTGGTGTAGGGGTTGAATATGAAGTTCATCATCCGAGAGAATGTTGGAGGAGCATTGACAAGGCCGAAAGACATGACAAGATATTCATAAGAACCAAAGCTTGTTCTCAATGCTGCCTTGGGAATATCTTGTTCACTAATGCGAATCTGATGATAACCCATACGGAAGGTCAAGCTTGGAGAACACTTTAGCACCTTTGAGTTGCTCGAAAAGCTCATTGATGTTGGGAAGTGGATACTTGTTCTTGATTGTCTTCTTATTCAATGGACGGTAATCGACGCAAAGTCGGTCCGCGCCATCCTTCTTCCGGACAAAAGAACACCACAACCCCAAGGAGATGAACTCGTCCGATCAAACCCAGACGCTCTTGTTCATCGAGCTGCTTCTTCAATTCCTCAGCTCATTAGGTCCAAGCTTGTAAGGACGCTTGCAAACGGGTTCAAGGCTGTGCTCAAGATCGATAACGAACTCAATCGCCGATGAGGAGGCATACCCGAAGCTCTTCCGAAAGACATCTTGGTACTCACAAACGACTCGAATCGAGAGATAGCATCCAATTCGCCTCTTCTCATTGAGAGAAAACAACCAATGGTTTCATCACGAGCGCATAGATGATCACATCATTAGAAGAGTGAGTCAATTGAATTTCCCGCAGCACAATCAAGCCGAGCTTTGTGCCGATAAAGCCACCCATTCCGAGAATAAGATCAATATCCGAGTCACCAAGGACAAATGGTTTAGCCAGAAATCTATAGTCGCCCATCTTGATAGAAACATCCGAATCCTTGTGGTAGCCCTCATAGAAGAGGCCGGAGAAACAACTCCCAAGGGTTTTTCCAACATTTCAAATGAAATCATGCTTTGCAACAAATGATCTAGACATGAAACAATGCGATGCACCAGATCAAATAAAACTTTTGCAGAATATCATTAATCGAGAGATTACCCATGATCACATCAAGAATCCTCCGCTTGAGCTGCATTCATCATATTGACCTTTGCAAACTTGGGATTATGCTTGACCACCGCATTGCTGGAAGATTTCACAGAGGAGGAGGCGGAAGGCGCCTGTTGAAGCACTTGTTCGATAGTGACCTTTCTCACGACACTTGTTGCAAGTCACTTCGAGAGCGGACGGTGGTAAGGAGCACTTGACCTTGGAGCTTGAGAATTAGACTTGTTCTCGATAGCTTGGGTTGGGTGGGTGGAAGATCCACGGCCACCTGAGTTCTTCTCACGATAAGGCCGACGGAACGGAGGAGGAGGAAGGTAGAACTTCGCTGCTTAGCTGCCACTTGAGAGGAAGAAGAAGACTAAACTTCATCCCCGATTCTCTTCTTAGAGGCCTCACATTTGAGCTGGGCAGCTTCTTGCTTCAAAGCCATGTTGTAGAATTCATCATACTTATCCGCTCAAAAGCACAAGAGCTAATTGCAGATCTTCTCTCGCACCACCTCTGAATTGATAGATCATACTCTTTTCATCGTGCACGCCTTGCTTAGCAAAACGAGCGAAGCTCTCGAACTGGATATTGTATTGATAGACGACATGTTGCCCTGCTTGAGATTGCGGAACTCCTCACGCTTGCTCTCAACAACACTTTTCGAATGTGATGAGCTCAAATCACGGCGAACTCATCCTGTAATGACACGACCTCCTCTCGAATCTTTGTATTGTCGGTACCACTCAAGCAGCTTGATCCTTGAGTTGAAACGATGCAAACTTGACAAAGTCCTCGTGTCCGACATTGCTACAATCAAAATGCTTGCAGATGTCCACAAGCCAATCATCAGCCGCTCGTGGCCTCGACATCAAAACTGAAAGACTTCGCTGATTAGCGAGGAACCGATCGAGAGTAGCAAAGTGCGGCTGATTGTTGCCTTGACCTTGATTTCCTTGATTGCCTTTCCTCGAGTACGCTTCTGCAAGAGCTGCAAAATCATCTCGAGCATTGGCATTGGTGGCTGCCATGATAGCTTGCCAGCCTCCGGAGGCGGAGGTGGAGGTGGAGGGTTCGACCGATCCCCATCATTGCGATCCGGATTCAGACGCTGCATGGAGCCATCCTCAAGAGGGTGACATCCGTTAGTCCTTTGATAGACAAAAGATAAGTAGAATCAACGGATAGAAATTGCAACATATAGTCTTCACAATAAACATTCAACAAGAATGAACGAATGAATTCCAAAGTTAAACATCACACGCCCATTAAGGTGAGAAGCCACTTAGATAAAGATATGGAAACAACATCTGTCTTAGAAACAAATAGAATATCAAAACTGAAAACAAAAGATTGGCTTCTAGAATGAGCCGAACAAACACATGATAGAGATTTCACCAAAGTGTTCGTGGTGGGGCCCACACGACACAACGTATAGCGGACGCCACGTAATGACAAACAAGACGCCCCCGAATCAGCATAGCCAAGGATTATTTAAGACGCCTCACACCATCAGAATCGACCGTGAATGGGCGGACCACTAGACGTTGAACCCCAATCTCAAATCATACATCCGTCGGAAAGAATATCCTGTAAGCTACTAGAATTCCCACCTATAAACTCCCAAACTTTCTCGTTATGCAACTGTGTTGGGGATACAGGGACACAAAATATATCACCCAAACTAACAATACCTAGATCCAAATTGATCCATCCACAACACATAACTAAGAAATCCTCGAAATCGTGGTACCTCGACCTTCAAAAACATCCGTTATACAAGTCATGGCAATATTCCCACAATCGCCACAAGATCGGGCTATCGGGTTATCTCACCAACAACTGCACAAAAGAGATTTCGATGTCGGCAAAACTCGTATTCCAGAATCGCAACGATAAAATTGTGACGACAACACCTCGGAGCTCAACTCCCCGACACCGCCACAACCCCTAAATGTCGAGGCACCAAGAACAATGTTCTCGCCACAAAACCATCGGAACGATTCCAAGATACCCACGTGATCCTAAAATTTTTTAGTGAAATTTGAGAAGAGGAGAGTCAAACTCTACGCCGAGACCTCACAGAGCTTACTGTAAGGACTGGGGAGTAAAAAGAATCCTACTCCGATATATATAATCCTAAGACTCAAAACATTTTCCATTCTAGACTCAACAACGCCAAAGAAACAATCAAGTAGGGGGCTCTTGTCGGGAAGGCTCGATTACCAACTTGTAACGCCTTGACAAGCGGCTATATCTCCCACGTGTTGAGGCACGACTTAGAGGCATAACCGCATTGAAAGCAATGTCGCAAGTGAGGTAATCTTCACACAACCCATGTAATAAATAAGCTTAAAGAGATACATAGTTGGCTTACAATGCCACTTCACACAATACATAAATTAACATCCATCATTCGTAGTACACTCAAGGTCCGACTACGGAACCAAAATAAAAGAAGATACCCCAAATGGTACACAGATCCCTAATCGTCCCCAACTGGGCACCACTACTGATCATCAGGAAAGACACATAGTAACGACCACGCTCTCGTCGAACTCCCACTTGAGCTCGGTTTCGCCACCGCACCGACAACGCTATAAGAGGGGCTGAGCAAAGCGGTAACATAGCCAAACAACGGTTTGCTAGGAAAGGATGGTTAGGGGCTGACATGGCAATATGGGTGGCATGATATAGCAAGTGGTAGGCATCGCAGCATAGGCATAGCAAAAGAGCGAGCAACTAGCATAGCAAAGATAGAAGTGATTTCGAGGGTATGGTCATCTTGCTCGCAATGTTCTCGAGTTGTCGAAAGCTTGATCCTCGAAAGCTGCTTCTCAACAGGTTCCTCGCTCACGCACTCGCCTCCGGCTCTACCCAAAGCAACAACACAAACAAAGGAACCACAATAAATCACGGTGCAATGCACAAGCAACATGATGCAAAACATGACATGATATGTGATATGTGATATGCAATGCGATGCGCCCCGAAGGTAATGATGAACCAGGCATCAACTTGGCAAACCAAGCATGCCACTGAAAGATGAGATGATTTCGTTGAAATCGATATAAAGATCACCGAATCGGATGCACGGTTTGCAAATGACAAGCAAAACAAGAATGGCACAAATCTGCCATTAACAGCATGATGCTACTAAGCAAGCAACAATTAATTAAGCTACTGCACCCAAACGTATCAACAAAGTACATGGCAGTGATCTACACAAGATGCTCGACAAAAGATGAGCACTGAGCTACGGCTAGTTCACATCATAACAGGTTCAAACAAGCATGGCAAAATGCACAAAATATCAGGCTGGACATGGCAAAACAGCATCAGGTTGCAATGTTCAGAGCAACAAAACTACATGCTACAGGAACTTAAAATAGCAAAACAAGGCATGGCATGAATCTACTCAAATCATAGAACAAAAGTCCCTTACTGACCATAAGCCAAAAAGGATCAGAAAATATAGTAACATCCATGTCAATATTGAAAGTTTCATAATAGATTCAGCAACAAGACATGTCAAAAACTGATAACGAGTAGGCATGTTTACAAGCTCAATGCACTCACTACAGAGCCTTATATGATAAACTAAGCACACATACATCAAGAAGACACGACATAGAAGACATACATGGCAAGAACAATAACATAGCATACATGGATCAACCACAACAACCTAGGAAAAATTGAATATCATGTAAACAATCTGCCAGGAAACATTTGATAGCAAAAGTAGAGCTCGATTGACTCAAGCTATGGCACTCCATAATTGCAAACAAGGGCATGGATGGATAAAGCAAGACATGCTTAACAAAACATCCTTACTGAAGTATCTCAAAATATGCATGGATCTCTCGGTATCATCAAGTTAACATGGCATCAAAATATCAGCTAAACAGGGCTGAAATCAGCAACATCAGGACACCTACTTTGCATGCTTGTGCTAGTCACCACATAGATCACAAAAATACATGGAATAAACCCCTGGAAAGATGGCATGGCATTTTACAAAACACATGTAGGACTCAAATTCATAGGATGCACACATTAATCATGGCAAAAATAACAAAAGTGCAAGTTCTGTTAAGAAACAGAAACTAACATCACATAGCCCTCTTCTAACAGCATTTCGGGCATCAAGATGAGCTTAAATGAAAATGATGCAATGAGATGAAATGATCTACTCTTCGATACGAACATTTTGACATATTATACGCGCAAAATGGACCTACAGATGCAAAGATATAGCATGAAGAAAATGACACAAAATAACAATGATATAAAAGACTTAGTAGAAAAAATGAGGGGGAGAGAGGTCAACGGGATCGGATCCCGGATCGGGCCGATCCGGATCGAGCGGCAGCGGCGGCGATTCCTCGCCGGAGAGGAGACGGCCGGGCAGGGCCGCGAGGAGGAGGGACGGCGGGGCGGCGGCGGCCGGCGCGCGGCCGGGCGGGCGAGGTGGCGGCGGCGACCGCGGCAAGGCGGGCGAGGGAGGCGGGCGTGCTGCGCGGCGGCGGCGCCGGGCGGCGGCGGGGCTGGCGCCGGGCGGCGGGCGGCGAAGCGCGAGGCGCTGGAGGGCGGCGCGGCGACCTGGCCGGGCGGGCTCACCTGGCTCGGGCGGGCCGGGCGGCGCGTGGCGGCGCTGCGACAGGTGGGCGGCTCGAGTGGCGCGGACGCTGCGGCGTTCCGTCCGGCGGCGGACGCGTCCCGTGCGCGGGGGATTTTTAGGTTTCGGGAAGAAGACCCGGATTTGGAAGGGGTGATGTTTAAATAGGCATAGAGGGAGCTAGGAGAGTCCAAATGAGGTGTAGTTTTCCCACACGATCGTGATCGAACGACGGAGAGCATGGAAGTGACTTAGATGGGTTATTGGGCTGTTTTGAAGGGTGTTGGCTGCAACTTAAAAGAGGCCTTTGCGAGAGTGCGTTAACCGCTGAGTACCAAACGAGCTCCAAATGACCAAACTTGACCGGTGGTCTACGGGTGGTATACCAAGGCCACTAGACAAACCTCGGTCCATTTCGAGAAGGTTTAATACCCGCCACGGAAAAACGTAAAGGGGCCGCGGGGAGATAGGAGTGCCGGATTGCAAAACGGACAACGGAAAATGCTCGAATCATGAGACTAACACGTATGCAAATGCGATGCACATGATGACATGATATAAAATGCATGACATGGACAAAATGCAAATGAAGAAAACCCAACCACGGAGGGAATATCATATCACAATGCCGAAAATGGCAAGAGTTGGAGTTACAAATATGGAAAGTTACTCTGGTGTTACACCACCGCTACACGATGGTAATCTTGTCATTGCCGCTTACCATCAAGGCCCGCTGGCCGCAGACAGCTCTTGCCACGCTGCTGCTTGGAAAGGTCCTGTGGTGACATGTTGGTGGATGTGCTGGAGCGCAGGTACAGAGTGGTAGTCCGCCATGCAAGCGCCTTTGCCGCGTTGTTGTCTTGTCGCCCCGAAGCTTGTCGCCGCTGGCCTTGCCGGACGCTGCGGGCACGTCAGCGGCAAGTTCCTTGAGATGCCTTGTTATTCCTTCCCGCAAGCTCCTCTTGCCGGGCCTTGTCTCCTTGGCTTGAATACTTTGTTCTGAATGGCTCCAAAGGAACCACGGAGGACCTTGGCGGTCACCGGCAAGCCTTGCCGCTGGTGTCGGTGAATCGCCTGCACAAGTTCGGGATACTAGGGTACCCCTACCTAGTACACCGACAGAGCCCCTGTGCCTGGGCTACACACGGCCGAAGCGCCATTGGGCCAGGCCCAAAACAGGCACGGCACGCTGCCCGGGTTACGCCAGAACTCACTCCGACCCACCACTCCCCATGAACGGCACGCCCGAATGCGCGCCGTGGGAGAGATCGTGGTGGTTTTTATTCGAAAGGCGAACGTCCGCCTCCCTCTTTATAAGCGGGAAACATGGGCAGTTGCCCATCTTCGCCAATTGCTTTCCCAATCTCGAAAACCTCCACTACTCCCCTTCTTCGCTTGTTTTCATCGCGGCTCTGCCCGCTTTCTCTGAATTTTTCTGTGATATCATGAACACCTACGGTTCCGCCTCCTTGACTTCACCCCCAATGCCGTTTCGACCATGGCAGTTTTCGCACATCTCTCGCTAAAACTTTGTCGGAGTCTATCCAAATGTTGCTCTTTTCCACCACTTCTTTATGCCCCGAGTTGAGAGAGGGAGCCTCTTGCCGCGGAATCGCTTGGATCTCGAGGACCGGCAAGAAGGAAGCTTATCCGAGGGAGAGCTCCGCAGCAAGTGGGAGGAATGGAGGGCGATCGTGCTGGATTGTCGAGGAGAACCCGCAGCCATTTACCGCCCAGCCCAAACCCCAGAGTACGCTGCAACGATTGGAGCAGCGTGGCCTCGAAGACGCTTAGGTTGAAGATTGCCGCCACCCGGATCCTACGCCTTAGACTTGCCGGGTTATCGAGGCGCCGCTACGCGGATTTTCTTCGCCGCCAGACGCTTCGCAGAGAGGAGGAGACCCGCCGGGAGTTCCGTAATGCGGCGGATATCATGAGGCTGCGCCGGCCTCAACTTCAACTTCACCGTTTTGGAACCGACGCGATGCTCTTGAACTGTTCAAGCACGATCCCGATCATCCCGAAATGTTCAGTTGCCGAGGGTGTCGTTCTCACAGCAACACCTCGCCGACCGCATCCGCGTAATGATGCCGCCAGCGACTCGCATGGAATTGTTCCAACTCGCAAGCGCCGCAGATGACGCCGCGGGAGTTCTTTGACGGCTTGGTAGAAGTGCCGGTCCGCCGATAAAACAGAGGAGCCTCACCCGCGACACCACCGGCGATGAAATGCAGCGACGCCACCAGCTGGAAGAGGCGACAGAGCGCCCGCTGGGTGAGTTCGGATTCACCGTGGAGAAGGCAGAGGCAGCAGAGGCGGCAAGCCTTGTCGAGCGAGGGAGCTTGCCGGGCGAGGAAGAGCTTGTCGGGCTTGAAGCCGAAGTCGAGCGAGCCACCGAGGGCGCCTCCCCACCTTCGCATAGCTTGCCACAAGCGGAGCCCCCAACTCCACTCAAGAAGGCGCTCCGCAAGGCCGGGACGAAGGGCGGCAGACGGGCTAACAGCCGTTGCCATGGCTGACGCGCCCACCGCTGCAAGCATCAAGCCGCTGAGCACCTCATGCCGCTGCGGGCAACCGGAGCGGGCCTCCTGCATCACCGCTTCCTCCCGCCAAGCGCCAAGGGAACCCACTCTCCGCTTCGCCGCACCGGAGGCGAGCCGAATTTGATCTCTCCGTGCTCAGCTCCGGCGAGGAAGAAGAAGAGTAAGATTCTTTGCTGTATTTGTAATTCTTCAATTTGTTGCTTTGTCTTGTATCTGATTTGCTTCACTCAACCCATTCCTTTCGTGACGCTGGCCCGTAGAGCGCCAAGAGAGCCAAGGTCCCGTGATTGTCATCGAGGACGAACCCATCGCGACAAAGCAGCAGCGTGTCCGAGACCGCTTTGCCGGACCCGCAACCCTTCTCAAAGCAGCCCCAAGCGCAGCCCCCATCGTAAGTATATGGTTTACCTCCGCTGTTAGGGCGGCATGGGTGCCCTTTCTTTGCCGATATCTGATTGTTGGTTTGTGTAGGAGCAGAGCAGCCTCACCAGAGTGCCCGAAGCCGCCCCCGACGTGCCATCTGCTTCGATTACACCGCCAAGGGAGGATCCCGGCAAGGAGAATCCTCCGCAAGGGGCAGTTCTCCGCAAGGGACAGACCAATGATTCCTCCTGGTTGAGACCACGATCGCAGATCCTAGTACATGTAATCCACTTGCTTGAAAACTTCCCTTGTGTTCTTCTGATCTTCTTTTTTGGATATTTGCTTGACTTTTCTTTCCTTTCCGGTCGTCAGATCCATCTGCCACAGAGCCGAGGGAGACCGAGGTCGCCGGCAGGGAGGACGGCGCTGCCGTCACCGAAGAGGAAGCCGGCGCTGATGATCCCGCCGGCGAAGAGGTCGCCAAGGTGCTGCCGCCGAAGCCGGGCGAGGGGTCCAATGATCGACCGACGGCCCCGAGGCCGCAGGAGCACCAGCGCCACGCCGACCACCGATCCCTCCGCCAGCAGCCGCAGCCAGTTCAAGAGTTCCCACCGGCGCCTATTTGAAGGCCAAGATGGCGTTTCATCAAGCACCCCGGGCATCGAGCCTGTGGCGCCAATCAAGGAGAAACCTTTGACGAAGAGCTGTTTCGCCACCTGGGCCTCAAGTATAAAGAGGTTGAATACCAAGAGCCCACCCCGTGGTCGATTAGGACTCGCTTTGATAGAAAAGGCGGCCAACGGCATGGTTGGGTTACCCACGTCCGTATTGATGAGAATCCCGGAATAAGGGGCATGATATACGCTTGATAAGACATGCCAAGGAAATCGCCTCGCTAAACACGCTTGAGGTGGAACAATAAAAACGATTCATATGAAGGCTCGGCCTGCAGTGTGATGTCACGCCACGGAATACGCCACAGATCAGGCAAAAACTATTTTCTACGGTGTTATGTGGAGCTTGTTTTGCGAGCCGACACTATCCTCGGTGTTCACAATCTTCAGAATTATTTGAGGAAGAACCCGCTTGCAATGTCAAGACAATATGCGCGCCGGACTCGCTGCATTGAAGCCTGGTTCAGGGCTATCGAGGAGTTCCGGACTAGGGGTGTCCGGATAGCCGAACTATCATCATCGGCCGGACTCCAAGACTATGAAGATACAAGATTGAAGACTTCGCCCGTGTCCGGATGGGACTTTCTTTGGCGTGAAGGCATGCTTGGAGATACGGATATGTAGATCTCCTACCATTGTAACCGACTCTGTAACCCTAACCCTATCCGTGTCTATATAAACCGAGGGTTTTAGTCCAGAGGACTAACAACAATCATACCATAGGCTAGCTTCTAGGGTTTAGCCTCTTTGATCTCGTGGTAGATCCACTCTGTAACACACATCATCAATATTAATCTAGCAGGACATAGGGTTTTACCTCCATCAAGAGGGCCCAACCTGGGTAAACATCGTGTCCCTTGTCTCCTGTTACCATCCGCCTAGACGCACGCCTGGGACCCCTACCCGAGATCCGCCGGTTTTGACACCGATAGGTAGTAATAGTGAGCACGCACCTGCACATCAGCCTCAGTTAGTGTCGGCCACAAGAGCATTGCCCCGACGCACACTATAGGGACGGGCGCCGGCTCAAGCAGCCTCGCCGGTGCCCACGATCAAGAGGAATATGCTACCGCCCTCCTCCGAGACTAGCAAGCGGCGGTGATCCTCCAAAGGACTCGCATGGTGAATGAAAGGAGCTTGATGTCTACTACACAACCTTCTTCTTGTAGACGTTGTTGGGCCTCCAAGTGCAGAGGTTTGTAGAACAGAGCAAATTTCCTCAAGTGGATGACCTAAGGTTTATCAATCCGTGGAGGCGAGGATGAAGATGGTCTCTCTCAAACAACCCTGCACCCAAATAACAAAGAGTTTCTTGTGTCCCCAAAGACACCCAATACAATGGTAAATTGTATAGGTGCACTAGTTCGCGAAGAGATGGTGATACAAGTGCAATATGGATGGTAGATATAGGTTTTGTAATATGAAAATATAAAACAGCAAGGTAACAAGTGGTAAAAGTGAGCACAAACGATATTGCAATGCTAGGAAACAAGGCCTAGGGTTCATACCTTCACTAGCGCAAGTTCTCTCAACAATAATAACATAATTGGATCATTTAACTATCCCTCAACATGCAACAAAGAGTCACTCCAAAGTCACTAATAGTGGAGAACAAACGAAGAGATTATGGTAGGGTACGAAACCACCTCAAAGTTATTCTTTCCAATCAATCCACCTCAAGTATCCGTGGGTATGATTATACGATATGCATCACACAATCTCAAATTCATCCAACCAACACAAAGTACTTCAAAGAGTGCCCCAAAGTTTCTACTGGAGAGTCAAGAACGTGTGCCAACCACTATGCATAGGTTCATGGGCAGAACCCGCAAGTTGGTCACCAAAACATACATCAAGTGGCACATGATATCCCATTGTCACCACAGATAAACACGGCAAGACATACATCAAGTGTTCTCATAAAAGACTCAATCCGATAAGATAACTTCAAAGGGAAACTCAATTCATTACAAGAGAGTAGAGGGGAGAAGAAACATAAGATCCAACTATAATAGCAAAGCTCATGATACATCAAGATCGTACAAATCAAGAACACGAGAGAGAACACGAGAGAGAGAGAGAGAGAGAGAGAGAGAGAGAGAGAGAGAGATCAAACACATAGCTACTGTTACATACCCTCAGCCCCGAGGGTGAACTACTCCTCCTCGCCATGGAGAGCGCCGGATGATGAAGATGGCCACCGTGATGGGTTCCCTTTGGTGGTGCCGAATGGGCCCCAGAGGTTTTTGGTGGCTACAGAGGCTTATGTGGCGGAACTCCCAATCTATCTTCTGCTCGAAGTTTTACGACACGAGGTATATATGGGTGCAGGGGTACGCCGATGGAGCTCATGCCCACGAGGCGGGGGTGCGCTTAGGGGTGGGCGTGCCCCCACCCTCGTGGCCAGCTCCCCGATCTTCTCGACGAGAGACCAAGTCTATCCGTGGCTTTCCTTCCAAAAGTAACTTCTCCAGCTTGATTTCGCTCTGCTTTGACTCGCTTGATATTCCTTTTCTTCAAATATCAAATAGGCAAAAAACATCTAATCTAGGCTGTGCCTCCGTTAATAGGTTAGTCCCAAAAGTAATATAAAAGTGGAAAATAAAGCCCAATATTGCCCAAAACAATAGATAATATAGCATAGAGCAATCAAAATTATAGATACGTTGGAGACGATCAAGCATCCCCAAGCTTAATTCCTGCCGCCCCTCGAGTAGGTAAATGATAAATAAGATAATTTTTGATGTGGAATGCTAGTTGGCATAATTTCAATGTAATTCTTCTTACTTGTGATATGAATATTCACACCAAAGATTCAAGACAAAAGTTCATATTGACATAAAATAATAATACTTCAAGCATACTAACTAAGCAATTATGTCTTCTCAAAATAACATGGCCAAAGAATGTTCATCCCTACAAAATCATATAGTTTAGTCATGCTCCATTTTCACACACAAAGATGTTCCCAACTTCTATACCGATGACAAGCCAAGCAATTGTTTCATACTTAAATAATCTCAAACTTTTTCAACCTTCACGCAATACATGAGCGTGAGCCATGGATATAGCACTATGGGTGGAATAGAATATGATGACAGGGATTGTGTGGAGAAGACAAAAAAGGAGAATGTCTCACATTGACGAGGATAATCAACGGGCTATGGAAATGCCCATTGTCGGTGTCAAAACCGGCGGATCTCGGGTAGGGGGTCCCGAACTGTGCGTCTAGGCGGATGGTAACAGGAGACAAGGGACACAATGTTTTTACCCAGGTTCGGGCCCTCTCGATGAAGGTAAAACCCTACTTCTGCTTGATTAATATTGATGATATGGGTAGTACAAGAGTAGATCTACCACGAGATCAGAGAGGCTAAACCCTAGAAGCTAGACTATGGTATGATTGTTGTTCGTCCTACAGATTAAAACCCTCCGGTTTATATAGACACCGGAGAGGGCTAGGGTTACACAGAGTCGGTTACAATGGGAGGAGATCTACATATCCGTATCTCCAAGCTTTCCTTCCACGCCAAGGAAAGTCCCATCCGGACATGGGACGAAGTCTTCAATCTTGTATCTTCATAGTCCAGAGTCCGCCAAAGGCTATAGTCCGCCATCCGACACCCCATAATCCAGAATCCTCACTAGCCCCCGAACCAGGCTTCAATGACGACGAAGTCCGCATGCAAATTGTCTTCGCATTGCACGGCGGGTTCCTCCTCCAATAGTTCATAGAAGATTTTGAACACAAGGATAGTGTCCGCTCGCAAAATAAGTTCCACATACCACCATAGAGAGAATAATATTTACACAAACCAATCATTGACGATTTCGCAGCACGAATCACACCACGCCAAGCCTTTATTCGCTTTTACTGTCCCACCTCAGCGCACTTAGCGAGGCGGTTTCTCGGCATGTCTTGTCAAGCAGAGATCGTGTCCCTTATTCCGGATTCTCATCAATACGGGCGGGTAACCCAACCGCGCATTAATTTACGGCGCTTGGGAGATAAGCGAGTTTTACCAGTGGTGGGGACGCAGTCCGTCTACCAGATAAGGGATAAGGATCCACCTTTTCATCTACGCCTTCCTCCCCTTTGCTTATCCATTTTCACAAGACTCGAGCTCCAGCGCCTAAGTCCGCACATCCCACCTCAACCTTCTCCAAAGAATGTCCGGAGCGGAGGCAAGTGGATGGTCTCCTCCGTCACGTAGGGACACATCAAGAAGCTGAGGGAAGCGACACTTGTCTAACGACATCGCAAGACCGCTCCTGCATAAGGGGCAGCTCATCCCCACCCCCAGCCCCCATGAGAGGGTGGTGTTCTCACCCATTTCCTCCACGGACTAGGTTTCCCACTTCACCCATGTGTCCGGGGCCTGCGTTCTACCACGGGCTAGATTTCCATGATCTGGCCCCGAACTTCATCCTTAACATCTCGGCGTTCGTTGTCGTGTGTGAGGCCTTCCTCTGCATCCAGCCCCACTTTGGCTTATGGCTGAAGACCTTCAATGTCAAGCCGAAGGTAGTGGGCGGCCGCCAAGCGGAGTGCGGAGGCGCCATGGTGGGCAAGATGCCCAACGTTACATGGCTCGAGGGCTCCTTCGTGGAGACCATAAAGGTGGCGATCGGGTGGTTCGATATCACCGAGCCAAGCGGACTCTGAATGGGCAGCGCCCTGCATTACGATCGGCATCCCCACACGGCTCACCTCCGGAAAGAGAAGGGCCCGTCGGGTAATTCGTAAGAGCGACCAGACTCCAAACTCGGCCCAAAACCTGGTGGACAAAAAGGTTAAACTCATCAACGTAGTCCAGGTCATGCTCATCCGCCGGATCCTCCCATGTCAACGACGGGCTTTTAACTTGTGGGAGTTCAACCCGACCCAGCACCAAACTCTGACCAGGCTCTTTGACACAACGCACGAGGATGCCTGGAAGGTGCTATTCAAGGGCGCCGAGGTTCCCCCTCCCATCACCGAGGATCATGGATTCCGCCAAGCGCCAAGCCAAAGATAGTAAGCTTATTTTACCCTTTACGGGATACTTGTTTTTTCATAGTTTGACTCTATGTGGGATCTAAGCTCCTGCCTTTGACAGAATGGCAGAAGAAGACCGCATGATCGACCGTCTGCCTTTGCCCGAAGATCGAGCGGACGCCCGCTGACGGGTTGCGGGTTCCGCACCTTACGTGGTGCCGAGAAGAAGGCTAAGAAGAAGGCCACAGAACTCGAAGAGTTCCCGCGCCGTGGTGTCGGATTCATCGTCCGATGACTCGAGGCGCACTCCTCCCACGAAGACGCAGGAGGAGGAAGAAGAGGCCTCTCACCTTCCAGCGGGTGGAGGAACGAAAAGGAAGGCCACCCCAACTGGGGGAAGGTCCAAGAAGGGAATGACCTTCCTCCGGACTATTTCCACCAACGCCGACGACGGCGAAGAGGAGGGCCATCCAGGCCAAGCCCCGCAAAATCGTAAGTATCCGGATACCGAATAACTCATGGCTTTCCTCTCGTACAAAGATCTTCTCGACGCCGAATATAAGCATGCAGTCCGCCTAAGGTCGCTCGACGCCACCGAGCGGCTCCTCGGGTTCGCCGGATGAATAGCACTTCACCTCCGCCGCTTTCTTCCTCGCCCAGCGGATGATGCCGAGGTGGAGTCCCAAAAGTGTCCAAGCCAGAGGAGGTGGTCCCAAGGCGCAAAGGGATAAAACCCCAAGGGCTCCAAGTCCGCCCCGGGCCGACACCGCACAGAACCTTCAACGGTTCCGAATCCGCAAAGCGGCCCCTAGGAAGAAGGGCAAGTTTACGACACCGGTGACCTCCGCCCAACCGGGGCACCAATAATTTGTCAGAGGTGCTTAACGGCGCCCAACGACGAGGAGCACCGCACTATTATGAGTGTGGTGATCCGTATGTTCACCCACCAAGAGCGGGCTGATCAAGCTCGTGCCAGCCTTCTAACAAGCTTTGAGGTATGTATTTAAGATATGTAAAAATATTACTGCATAGACAAGAGCCTCGATGCTCAGCTTGGTGTTCGGAAAGAAAACCGAACTGTGGATCTAAAAGATATACGCAGGAGTCTAACATAAGTATGTCAATATGGGAATGCAGGCTGCACTATCGACATCTCGCCAGACCGATCATGGAGGTCGATGCATTGAAGCAGATCCTCGAGCGGTCCGAGAACGAGCTCGGCCTTGCCAAGAAGCAGCTCAAGGACAAGGAAGGTAAGTAATACCTTATTTAAGTATATATATAAAAGATGTGGTTGCAAAAAATGATAGGACCAACGTGAGTATTACAGGGGCCACAATCGAGGTGGCGACCCTGAAGGAAGAGCTATCCAAGGCTGAATACAATGCGGCCGTGGAGCGCACCGAGCGCAGAAAAGCAGGAGGCGCGGTGGTGGAGGCAGCAAGAGCTCCAGCCTCATGGAAAAACACGAGATTTGAGCTTGACTCAAAGACTCGAGAGTCCGAAGCCGCCTCGGCGCTTGAGAGCGCCAACTGCAAAGGCCAAGCCCAAAAAGCCCTCCAGAAATTGAGGCGATGAACAAGATAGCGGCGGGTAAGGCATTCTTTATGCAAAGCAAGCATGTGAAAGTGAATTACTTGTTACTTACATGAGTCTGGAGCTCTCCAGGAGCATTCGCAGATCTGCCCTGCAGTGTGTCCGACGCTGCCGCCTACTAGCGGGCCAAGGAGGGGAGCTCGACGGAGAAGGTGTTCTGGTCTCAGTATGCTGAGGCCGGACACCCGGTGCCCTTGAGCGACCAGCTGAAGCAACTGGTCGAGCTCCATAAGGTGGCCGAACAGGCCATGAAGTGTCTCATAGTCCGGCTGTGGCCTGGGAAGGCCCTGCCTGGGAGCTACTTCGGGCTGGTGAGGCGGCTGGTGGATGCCTGCTCATGGCTTGAAGTCATCAAGCGCTCCGTATGCATCGAAGGTGCCCGTAGGGCCCTTGCCCGTGATAAAGTGCATTGGGGCAAGATGGACGCTGAAAAGCTTGTGACGGATGGACCACCGCCAGGCAAGGAGCATCGCAAGCCCGAGATGTATTATGAGGGCGTCCTGATGGGTGCCCGCCTTATAGCGGATGAATGCTCCTAAGATGTAATTTTTGAGTAAACTCGATTTGTGATCCTCAGACGCTGAAAACTTGTTCATATGCGCTTAAGCAACACTTTTGAATTTAAAATATTACCTTCTCAGGCGGCCGCTTATTAAATTTGAGAGATGGTGAGTTGTCGGCTTCGCCCCCATGCCACGAAAGTGCCGGGTGTTCGATAAACGTGAGCGCTTTTTTCCCATTGTTGGGTCCTTCGAGGAGGCGCCAACACAGCGTAACAAGGCAATCGGACTATAATGCTTGAACACTCTCACTTAGCCATAGAATTCTATAATTTTAAATTTCGCCAAGCCCCTAGTATTCGAAGATCAAGTTCGGGCGCTTATCCACGCCTAGGCCGGACAAAGCCGACTCTCGCCTAAGAGGCATAAGTCTTAGGGACTCGAAACCTCACGAACAGCGACTAGCTCTCGCCTCTATCATGACGGTCAGTTTTAGCTTTCCACCGAGGTGCTTAGCCCAGCTCAACCGGGGCACAATCGCAGTGGTTCTCCCGGCGCTACCTTAGCCGATATAACGGAACGTAAGGTACCAAAACATGGGAGCCGGGCAAACCCAACTATTGACCCAAGACATGATTCGGAGTCGATGCATATAATGCTATAAGTTCGGGGTGCCGCACTCGTGAGAGTGTTCGGACTTCTCACACGATATTCTGGGGTACTTAAGCCCCTGTTGTATTGGTCGTACCAAAGTGTACGGTTGCATAGTGTCATAACTGAATATATTCACATAAAAAAGGAATGCAATAATAGACAAAAACTATGTATTGTTTATTCGAAAAGGCTGCGGTAAAAGCAGAACAATACAAATAGTGCGATAAGCAAGAGATGGGACTATTTGACATGTCCTCTCCGTGGGCGAGCTATGGATGGTATGTAAGACAGGTATTTAGCTCAAGTTATAGAGACCACCTTGACATTCGACGAAGCTTGCCTCCTGGCTGTTGCATCGTGTGTTCGACGATTGTACTGCCGGAAAGGCCTTCCGGAGAGTGGAGTCCTGAAAGTAAGAAAAAAGAATGACAATAATCGGGAGCCCCTAGTGCGGTTGAGCCGCATTTTGGGCGCAAGCCATGGTCGTGCCCCCTATGCCCATGGTATTTCCAGAGCGTAATTATGTACGCTGGGTACTGGTTTCGCAATTTCGCGAGGGATGGGGTTAGCCGCATTGCTACGCTGCGTTCGAACGCTCCATGCGGTCTTGTTGTAGGTTACTCCGGCACACTTGACGGTGTCCGGACGCTTAATAGCCAGATCGAGAATTGCCTTGAGAGGCTACTTTGTACTTCCGACGCGAGGGTCGCCAGATGGTCCTCCGCTCGAGAGAGCGCTCGTGTTTCCATTGACCGTAATGACTCGAGGGCCTGGCATCTTGAGCTTGAGGTATGCGAGGCGGCACCGCATTGAACTTTGCAAATGCGGTTCGTCTGAGCAAAGGCGTGATAGCCATCGCGAATGGGACTATGTCAAGATTAACTCGCTCGAAATTATTCGGGATCCAAGACCACCTCAAGTGTAACTCGAGCCTGCATGCTTGGCCTCTACACCTGGTATGACGCTTTAAAGGTCGCTTTGTGGGTTTAACTTTGAGGGATCTATGCCCATTTTTCGTGACCAGATCCCGATAAAGCAGGTTCAGGTTGCCGCCATTCATAAGGACTCTAGTGAGGTGAAATCCACAATGATTGGGTCTAGAACGACGCGCGAATCCGCCATGGCGGATGCTAGTGGGTGGTCCTTCGATCAAAAGTGATCGGGCAAGAGGACCATCGGTTGAACTTTGGGGCGACCGCTCCAACGCATATACGCCCTCGAGTGCACGCTCGCCCCCTTTGGGTATGTGGGTTATGATATCATGTTCGCCGTCCGCACTTGTGGGGAAGCCCTTATGTCCCCTATTGTTCGGGCGTCGGGCTCCTCGCCATCGCTATGCAGCCCCTTGTCACTATTTTCGACATTTAACTTGCATGCTCGCTTGAACACCCAACAATCCCTCGCTGGTGTGATTGGCTGGTTTTTCGGGGTGCCGTATCCGCACGAGCGATCGCAGATTCGGTCCAAACCGGACGGGCCCGGAGTATTTTTTAAATGGCTTTTTCGCTGACCGGTTTTAGAGCCTCGAATCCGCATTAATCGCCAGATCCTCCGCATTGTCGCCAGCACGCGGCGCTTTTGCTTGTTGCGACGCGACCTGCCATTGCTGTCCTTGGTATCCGAATTACTGTGGCTCTTGGTCATATTATTACTACGAGCTAGCCAAGTGTTTTCTCCCGCAAAAGCGGTCATGAATGTTGTGAGGGCTGCCTTGATTTCGGCTTTTCCTCGCCCTAGGTGCCGGGCAAGCCACTCATCACGATGTTATGCTTGAAGGCTGCGAGGGCCTCTCGCGTCCGACAATGACTATTTGATTTTTCTTGGTTAGGAACCGGTCCAGAATTGTCCGGCCGACCTCTCGCTGCTGCATTATGTGGCTTAGGTCATCGGCGCTTGGTGGTCGTGACATAGGTGCCTCGAAATTGTCGAGGAATGCGGTTTCAAGTCCTCCCAACAACCAATTGACTCACCGCAAGCTGTTAAGCCAATGCCGAGCTGGTCCTTTTAAGCTTGAGGGAGGTATTTGATGGCATGTAGATCATCAGCAGGGCCATGTGGATATGAAGGAGATAATCCTCAATCCATACCGCAGGATTTGTTGTGCCATCGTGATGATTCGATGTTTACAGGTTTGAAACCCTCGGGATTTGATGATCCATTACTTCATCCGTGAAGCATAGTGGGTGCGGCGCCTCAGATTGGGCTATATCATGATGTAGCTCAAATGAGCTTTGTGTAGTGTGTTCGCCCGCCGGATTTGCTATATCCGCATGACGGTTATCGCCACGGTCGTATGCCCACGCCGATCCATAGATCGATCTTGTTTGCCTTGCCTTGTCCTCCAATATATCTCGCAGGTTTGGCGATTTCGCGCCTTGGTATTTTTGAGCGAGGCCGGGTGCGGCTTGAGTGGAGGGCCGAGAGGCCTTCCGTCAATGCCACGAGGTGGTCGGTCGGCCGATCATACGCTGGTGATGCAGGTTTAGGTGCTTCCTCCTCTAATCGGGTAGCAGCCGCGCTTGGGTAGCTCTTGGAGGGGCGCTCGAAGTTCAGATTTTCGCCACAAGGACTTCACCATCCGTCGGCTAGCAAGTCTTGGTCAGCTCTAAGTCGTTGTTGTTTTTTCTTGAGGCTGCTCGCCGTGGCTATAAGCCCGCGCTTGAAACGCCTTGTTCGACGGAATCCTCGTGCACGACAAATTGCCGCCGCCGAGGCTTGCCTCGCCTTCGGAGGGATGCATGTAATTATCGCCCTCACCTCTCCGCCCCGCCACTCATGAGGGCTGGCTTCGCCCCTCTTGTGCTGAATCCTTCTAGAGGGGTTGTCTTCGCACCGTCCCAGGTGTTATTATCTCCGTGCCGGATTAACCGCTTTTGCTTTGGCGGATTTAGAGCGGCGCCACTAACGCCGCGCTTAGGCTGCTTCTTGAGGGGTCATCCTCCGCTGTTCCATCGCCTTCCCTCTTTTGGGGTGTCCACTATGTATATGTCATACGACGAGGTGGCCTTCCAAAGGCCTCGTAGGCGCTTAGTTCTTGTCATCTCCCTGCATCGGGCGCCCATACCGCCGATGTCTTTGGAGTCAAGTCGAGCATGTCGGCTAAATCATCGACTGGGCTATAAGTGGGTGGTGGGTGGCTTTGAATTTCTTCTTCGTCCGCATCCCAACATTGCCGACCATAGTCCGCCAGGCTTTCCGATAAAGAGAGAGATTTTAGTGAATTCAGAATGTCGCCAAGGGCGAAAAGCCGAAGATGTCTCGGGCGGCTAACTCCATGATCGGCGCCCAATCGGATTCAATCGAGGGGCGCGGAGGGTTCAGAGTCCGGAGGAGTCCGACACCTTGGAGTCACGAGCCACAAAGGACAAAGTTGGTGTTCGCCCGACGCCAGAGATTGCAGCCCCGAGGCGGTGTCCAGCCACCCGCCCTCGACATGCAATGGCTCGAGCTAAGGGTCGGAGCGACACGGTGCGGCCTGTGGCACCGTTCGCGCAGAGCTAGATCATGCCCATCGTGATAAGACGGCGCGCTTCGGCCAGGGCTCGAACCTCGCCAAAGATCAAGTCTCGCGATGTCACCGTAGTTTGAATCTCCAAACCTGACTCGATGGCTGGGGCGAAGCCGATCTGCTCCAGATGGCTGCTTAATTGGCCGCAGCAAAGCCGCCGAACACGGAGATCCGTCCGGGAGAAAAGTCTCACCCGGACCGCATCATTGTTGATGATCGGAGGAGCCATCGGGCCTAAAGATGATGACACAGAGGAACTCTCAATGAAAGCACCAATGTCGATGTCAAACCGCGGATCTCGGTTAGGGGGTCCCGAATCGCGCCTAGGCGGATGGTAACAGGAGATAAGGGACACGATGTTTTTACCTGTGTTCGGGCCTCTTGATGGAGGTAAAACCCTACCCCGCTTGATTAATATTGATGATATGGGTAGTACAAGAGTAGATCTACCACGAGATCGTAGAGGCTAAACCCTAGAAGCTAGCCTATGGTATTGTTGTTGTTCGGCCCCACGGATTAAAACCCTCCGTTTATATAGACACCGGAGAGGGCTAGGGTTACATAGAGTCGGTTACAATGGGAGGAGATCTACATATCCGTGATTCCAAGCTTGCCTTCCATGCCAACGAAAGTCCCATCCGCACACGGGACGAAGTCTTCAATCTTGTATTCATAGTCCAGAGTCCGCCAAAGGGTATAGTCCGCCATCCGGACACCCCTAATCCAGACTCCTCACCCATAAATTGATGTCAACACGAGGAGTAGGGATTGCCATGCAATGATGCACTAGAGCTATAAATGAATGCTCAACAAAAGAAAACTAGTGGTGTGCATCCAACTTGCTTGCTCACGAAGACCTAGGGCATTTGAGGAAGCCCATCGAGGAATATACAAGCCAAGTTCTATAATGAAAAATTCCGATTAGTATGAAAACGACAACTTATGAGACTCACTATATGAAAAACATGGTGCTACTTTGAAGCACAATATATGAGACTCTCTACATGAAGAACAAGGTGCTACTTTGAAGCACAAGTGTGGAAAAAGAGATAGCAACATTGCCCTTTTTATTTATTTTCTTTTATTTTTTTATTTTCTTTTTGTTTTTATTTTTTGGGCCTTTATTTTTTTATTTTTGTCCTTTCTTCTCTTTTTTTCTTTTTTTTGCTTTTCTTTGGGCAATGCTCTAATAATGATGATCATCACACTTCTATTACAACATATGAATTACAACTCGAAACTAGAGCAAGATATGACTCTATATGAATGCCTCCGGCGGTGTACCGGGATGGTGCAATGAATTAAGAGTGACATGTATGAAAAATAATGCATGGTGGCTTTGCCACAAATACGATGTCAACTACATGATCATGCAATGGCAATATGGCAAAAGTAAAGTATGTCATCATGATGATGAACGGAACGGTGGAAAGTTGCATGGCAATATATCTCGGAATGGCTATGGAAATGCCATAATAGGTAGGTATGGTGGCTGTTTTGAGGATGATATAGGAGGTTTATGTGATAGAGCGATCATATCACGGGGTTTGGATGCACCAAATAAGTTTGCACCAACTCTAAAGGTGAGAAAGGGCAATGCACGGCATCAAGAGGCTAGCAAAGGCGAAAGGTAAAAGTGCGATAATCCATGGACTCAACATTAGTCAAAAGAACTCATATACTTATTGAAAAATTTAGAAGCCATCAAAACCAAGTACTACGCCAGATGCTCCTAGGGGGATAGATTGGTAGAAAATACCATCGCCGTCCCCGACCGCCACTCATAAGGATGCACAAGCCGTGTACACTTCATGTTTCAAATTTGTTACACAACTTTAACCATACGTGCATGCTATGGGACTTGCTAACTTCAACACAAGCATTCTTTAAATTCACAACTACTCAACTAGCATGACTCTAATATCACCATCTTCATATCTCAAAACAATTATCAAGCATCAAACTTTTCTTAGTATTCAACACACTCAAAAGAAAGTTTCACATATCTTGAATACCAAGTATATTAATATTAAGCAAATTACCATGCTATTAACGACTCTCAAAATAATATAAGTGAAGCATGAGAGTTCATTAATTTCTCCAAAATAAAACTACCACCATTGTGCTCTACAAGATAAAAGTGAAGCACTAGAGCAGTAACAAACTACTCCGAAAGATATAAGTGAAGATCAATGAGTAGTCGAATAATTATGCAACTATGTGAAGACTCTCCCATAAAAAAATTCAGATCTTGGTATTGTATTCAAAAAGCAAGCAAAGCAAAATAAAATGACATTGCAAGGATAGCACAACTCATGTGAAGAAGCAAACACTTAGGCTCAACCGATACTAACCGATAGTTGTTGAAGAAGAAAGGTGGATGCCTACTGGGCATCCCCAAGCTTAGATGCTTGAGACTTCTTGCAATATTATCTTGGGGTGCCTTGGTCATCCCCAAGCTTGAACTTTTGTGTCTCCTTAATTCCTCTCATTGTCAGGACCCCGATTCCAAGTCACATCGACCTAGCTGGTAACACCTCATATCACTTTGTGGCCTCACGCACGGTATTCCCACGGTGTCGCTTACCATGGCCCGGACCGCTTATGCCTTTTGGCTCACGATATGATAGTGTCACTAGCATCCACATGACAAAGAACCCGGCCGACATGGCTAGTCGTGAACCCAAAGCGGCACTAACCTATGGGGACAGGCATACATGAAACACTTCGAGCATGTCGGTCATCAACGATGAACTTGGCTGTAGCATCGGGCTAACAGACTCGTATTCCGGCTGTAGCAAAGCTAGGCAGACTCCAAGTATCACCGCTGACATTTCAAGGGATGTATATAGGAACGAAATGAATCACATGCCGCCAGTCAAGTGTCCAAGCAAGAGTGTGGGCTAGCAGGACTCCTGTGAACCTGGTCAGAGCGGACTACTATCGCCGTAAGCACGAGACTACATTTCCCATATGAGAGGCTGCCAAGGATAAACAACTAGTTTGTCTGATCCCACACATACCAAGCATTTCAAACATACACACAATATGCTCAATATGTGTAGATACAACATGGCATCACAACATAACTCTACGACTCAAGATATTATTCATTAAGCCCGAGGAGCGAGAATTACAAACAGGGGTCTCATGACCCAACACTCAGAGCATACAAGTCGAGCACAAGCGAAGCTAAACATGTCCGAGTACGCATAACTATAAATGAAAAGGCTGAGAAGCCCGACTATCTACCGATCCCGCCGAGGCACAAGATCGTAGCTGAGGTAACAAGCTAAACGTCAAGTCCACTGGAACTACTAGCTAGACCGACGCTCTCGCAAAACATAAAATAGCAAACGTGAGTACAATTGTACCAGAAGACTTACATCAGATCTAACTACATATGCATCATTATCAAAAGGGGGTGGTGGAGTTTGACCGCAGCAAGCCAGCCTTTGACTCGGTGGCTATCCTGAATCACGAACGCAAGTAACTCTTTTGAGGTGGCACACGAGTCCACATATTCACCATGGCAATACACCACTATGGACCCGCCCCGCCTCCCCACGAACGCCATCCATAGCACTCACGCTTATCTTGCGATTTTAGAGTATCCACTTTCACTTGTCTATGAACCGATATAGGCAACCCAGAAGTCCTTTCCGTGGACACGGCTATTCAATAGATCATATTAGACCCTCGCAGGGTGTACTTCTTCACACACGCTCACCACTTATCGCTGCTTACATTCGACATGTACTTGCAACCTTCAAGCCGAAGCCCAACGTGGTGTCGGCCACGGCCTACCTAAACACTCAAGTCCCTAGTCCAGTTTATCGCCTATTCGGTTCCATCCGCAGGAGTCCGCCGAGGTTTCCATACAGCCCCGAACGATGTGTGCAGGGTTCCCGAGATACCAAACGGCACTGCACACACGGCCACGGTGCTCACCGCAACACAACCCACCCCTAAGGTCGCGCCATGGCATGCCCCAAAGATGCTACAAACACCGTAAACTACTTGCAACTCCCTGACCGAGGACAAGGTGGTCAAGAAGCCGAGAGGTCCATTGGTTTCGGGCCCAATGCGTGTAGTAGCTAGTTCATGGATCACAAACACGTAACTCAGTTCCTCGAGGACGGCTGCAATGAGACAACCCACCATGTACTCCTACATGGCCTCTCACCGCTACTTTTACCAAATCGTGTTCACACACTTAGCTCACACACATAGGACATGTTCATAATAACTCCAATTCATTCCCCGATGAATCGACTGACTCAACTCTAAGCAAAGAGTGCATGACAACAAGCATAAATGAGTAGGCACAACATGGCTCAAACAACTCCTACTCATGCTAGTGGGTTTCATCTAATTATCGTGGAATGACAGTCATGCAAAGGATCAAGGGGTTCAGCTACCGCAGCAAGTAACCGCTGAATCGTTGTTGTCCTAATGCAATAAAATAGAGCGAGCGAGAGTGGGATTGTATCGGAATGAACAAGGGGTTTTGCTTGCCCGCACTTCAAGATAATAGTTCTTCATCGGTGTCATCGAATAATCATCGCTTGGACATCGCTCACCGAGAGGGACAATTACCGCAAACAAGAAAGAGCACAATCAATGCAATGCACATATATGATGCATGATTATGGTAAGGTACTGAATTTACCTAATGCAATAATAATCCAAGTTAGTTGAAGTGAATTCAAACAAAGTTGAATTCCAACTCCAAAAGCTATTTCCTAAGTTACCCTAATCATGATTCATCCTATTCAGTGATGTTAACTTGTTCAAACATGCATGATCATGGCATAAACAGATTCTTCATATTTTCTGATCAATTTTCATATATAAATTATTTCCATCCGAAGTTACGGTTGAATTTATATGATTTTTAGAAGTTTAGGACATTTTCTAAATTTACTGAATTAAATTAAATCTATAAAGGATTATCACATACCGACGCCGCCAGGACGCCGCAGTCAACTGGCGCCCAGTGTCAAACTCGACGCTGGGACCCACCGGTCACGCCTAACTAATTAACCTAAACTAATTAACGCTAACCTCGACTTAGAAGACGGGCGGGGCTCAAGATGTCGCTGACCCGGTGGTCAAACCCCGGTCAAAAGGTCAGGTATTACGCAAGCGCAAGGCGGTAGTCCGGGCTAACCGACGCGCGGCGCAAGTGCAGATATTATTCCGCCACCAAAAGGGCCGGAGAGTACCTATGGACAGCTGAGAATGCAGACCCCGATTCCAAGTCACATCGACCTAGCTGGTAACACCTCATATCACTTTGTGGCCTCACGACGGTATTCCCAAGGGTGTCGCCTTACCATGGCCCGGACCGCTTTGCCTTTTGGCTCACGATATGATAGTGTCCTAGCATCCAATGACAAAGAACCCGGGCCGACATGGCTAGTCGTGGAACCCAAAGCGGCACTAACCTATGGGGACAGGCAACATGAAACATTCGAGCATGTCGGTCAAACGATGAACTTGGGTGTAGCACTGGCTAACAGACTGTATTCCGGCCAAGCAAAGCTAGGCAGACTCCAAGTATCACCGGTGACATTTCCCGGGGATTATATAGGAACAAATGAATCACATGCCGCCACCAATGTCCAAGCAAAGAGTGTGGTTAGCAGGACTCCGTGAACCGGGCAGAGCGGACTACTATCGCCGACAAGACTACATTTCCCATATGAGAGGCTGCCAAGGATAAACAACTAGTTTGTCGGATCCCACACATACCAAGCATTTCAAACATACACACAATATGCTCAATATGTTAGATACAACATGGCATCACAACATAACTCTACGACTCAAGATATTATTCATTAGGCCCGAGGAGCAGATATTACAAACATGGGTCTCATGACCCAACACTCGGAGCATACAAGTCAAAGCACAAGCGAAGCTAAACATGTCCGAGTACGCATAACTATAAATGAAAAAGGCCGAAAGCCCGATATCTACTGATCCGCCGAGGCACAAGATCGTAGTGAGGTAACAAGCTAAACGTCAAGTCCACTGGAACTACTAGCAGACCGACGCCTTCGCAAAACATAAAATAAGCAAACGTGAGTACAATTGTACCAAAGAAGACTTACATCGATCTAACTACATATGCATCATTATCAAAAGGGGTGGTGGAGTTTGACCCAGCAAAGCCGTTTGACTGGTGGCTATCCTAATATTTAACGCAAGTAACTCTTTTGAGGTTGGGCAACCAGTCCACATATTCACCATGGCAATACACCCTATGGACCCCCCCTGCCTCCCCACGAGAACGCCATCCATAGCACTCACGCTTATCTTTGCGATTTTAGAGTATCCACTTTCACTTGTCTATGAACCGATATAGGCAACCCAAAGTCCTTTCCGGGACACGGCTATTCAATAGATCATATTAAACCCCGCAGGGTGTACTTCTTCACACCCTCACCACTTATCGCCGCCATTCCCGACATGTACTCAACCTTCAAGCGGAAGCCCAACGGGTGTCGGCCACGGCCTACCTAAACACTCAAGTCCCTAGTCCAGGTTTATCGCCTATTCGGGTTCCATCCGCAGGAGTCCCGCCGAGGTTTCCACAGCCCCTAACGACAAGGGGTTCCCGAATACCAAACGGGCACTTGACATCAACATTTGGCCTCACCGCAACACAACCCACCCCTAAGGTCCCCAGGCGGCCCCCAAGATGCTACAAACACCTAAAACTACTTGCAACTCCCTGACCGAGGACAAGGGTGGTTAAGGCCAGAGGGTCCATTGGTTCGGGCCCAATGCGGTGGTAGTAGCTAGTTCATGGATCACAAACACGTAACTCAGTTCCCGAGGACGGCTGCAATGAGACAACCCACCATGTACCCTACATGGCCTCTCACCCCTACCTTTACCAAATCGTTTCACACACTTAGCTCACACACAAATAGGACATGTTCATAAAACCCAATTCATTCCCATGAATTCAGACCACTCAACTCTAAGGAAAGAGGTGCATGACAACAAGCATAAATGAGTAGGCACAACATGGGCTCAAACAACCCTACTCATGCTAGTGGGTTTCATCTAATTACTGGAATGACAGTCATGCAAAGGATCAAGGGGTTCAGCTACCGCAGGTAACCCTGAATCGTTGTTGTCCTAATGCAATAAAATAGAGCGGAGCGAGAGAGTGGGATTGTATCGAATGAACAAGGGGTTTTGCTTGCCCGGCACTTCAAGATAATAGTTCTTCATCGGTGTCATCGAATAATCATCGTAATCGCTCACCGGAGGGGACAATTACCGCAAACAAGAAAGAGCACAATCAATGCAATGCACATATATGATGCATGATATGGTTAAGGTACTGAATTTACCTAATGCAATAATTGTTATTGAAGTGGAATTCAAACAAAGGTTGAATTCCAACCCAAAAGCTATTTCCTAAGTTACCCTAATCATGATTCATCCTATTCAGTGATGTTAACTTGTTCAAACATGCATGATCATGGCATAAACAGATTCTTCATATTTTTCTGATCAATTTTCATATATAAATTATTTCCATCCGAAGTTACGGTTGAATTTATATGATTTTTAGAAGTTTAGGACATTTTCAAATTTCTGAATTAAATTAAATCTATAAAAGGATTATTCCCAAACCGACGTCCAGGTCAAGGTCAATCGGGCGCCCGGTCAAACCCGACGCTGGGACCCACCGTCAGCGCTAACTAATTAACCTTAAACTAAAACGCTAACCCGATTTAGGGCGGGGCCCGATGTCGCTGACCCGGGTGGTCAAACCCCGGCCAAAAAGGTTGGCAGGGGTTAGCCGCTAACTGGCAAGGGCGGGAAGGGATATTTCCGCCACCAAAAGGGCCGGGAGAGTACCTGGACACTGAGAATCGCCAGGTTCTTGGGGGGTGTTGGAGTCGCCGGGATCGACGCCGGGACGAGTCCGGGCGGCCGGAGCTCGGGCACGCCGGGTTGGCGCTTAGGGGCACCGAGGCCAAAGGGTGGTGCTAGGGCCTTCCAGGACGGTGAAGACGACGGGCGGCCGGGAACCAGCCATCGGGTGGCCACGGGCACGCCAAGGGCGGGGCGGGTTTCGCCACGGGGGGGAGGGAAGCTAGAGGGGAGAATGAATCGGAGAAGAGGGGGACAACCTGGAGCTCACCGTGGTTGGGCAGGAGGCGGCCGGTGGTCGGGGCACCGACCGGCCAATTTGGCGACGGGCATCCGGGTCCGAGAAGGGGAATGGGGCGGGCCGGGTGCTCCAAGGCCGGGGCTTGGGGGAGGAGGGGAGAGGGGCTAGGCGGAGGCCAGGACATGTCGGCGAGGGGGGAGGGCCGGTGGCTGGGCAGAAGGAAGGCGGCGGTGGAGGCCTCCAAGGGAGGGAGAGGAGGCAGAGGAAGGGGAGGGTCTGGGAGAGAGTGAGGGAGGGCCGAGGGGGCGCGGGCGCCGGGAGGCGCCCAGAGGCCGGGGACGCAGGGTGGGAGTTGGCCGTGGGCCCGAAGGCGGGGCGGGCACGCCCCCCCGGGCAGAGGAGGAAGGGCAGGAGGAGGGGGGTGGGCTGGCCAACTGGCCAGCCAAGCCCAACAGGTGGGGTGGGGGTAAGCCTGTAAAGGCTTTTATCTATTTTGTTTCCTTTTCTTTTTTCCTACATTTGTTTTGATTTATTTAAAATACTAAACTAATTTATTTAATTATCCAATTTTTTGGGAGCTAACTATAATATTCCAGCTCCTCAACAAAAGGCACAATTTTTGGACAATATTTTATATATAATAATATATTCCAAGGCAAATATTTATGATTAATTCCAAATGCCCAAAATAAAATTGAGGAGATCCTAAAATATTGGTTAGATTGTTAACTCCCCAATATTTTCAGAGGGCCACATGAGCATTTTCTTGGACCCTTTTGGAGCGATTTTTTATTTAGGTCATTTCCAAAAGTGATTCCGAGGGTTTCCAAATCCCCATTTCAATTTTCATGGAAATTAACATGATGACATGAATGCCTTAATGCAACTAATGTCAAGCAATTCTAGGATGGAAACTCACCCTCACTAAACAAGAATCCCCAGATTCAAGACGGAGGTAAGAGGAAAAGGGAGGTCACAAACTATTACAATTCCATGATCCAATTGCCTTTCCTCAAGATGTTGGTTCACTCCATCTTCTTGGTCTTGACGCCCTAGATCTTCACCCGACACGACAAAAAAGAAGGGAAAACCCTACATGATTCGATCTTCATGAAGATCAAGTAAACATGATCGACTCAGGACCGAGATGGTGACACATCTCGAGTTGAGACACAAAAGAGGGAATGGAAGAACAACAACGAGGTTTGATTAGTGGCAACAATTCCACGCTTAGGAGATGGTGGATGGTTCAAGGTGGCGAGGAAATATTTACCATGATCCCGAACGGGACACCTCGAGAAAGGTGGCAAGAACTATTCCTTAAGTGGCAAAAGAATTACTTTTGATCCATAGATCATTGGAACTCTTTATACCAGCCTAAGGCAATCACAAAGATCATTTGGTGGAGTGCAAAGGAATGGTACACCCGACTAGAATGGATGATGTGGACTACCTTGTTGAAGACAACGAATGGATGATTTTGCTTATTATCGGGGAGGGGACCCAGGTTCCACTTTGAAGATAACCCTGACAAGAATTGCTAAGAAGACAGTTCCATAGCGATAGCACAAGGACGGTGCAAGCTGGGAACGAAATGCAAGTTGAATTGTTCCAACCATCATATCTTACCGAGATTCAGATCCGGTTGGTGTTAGGATATTTCGACTCATCATGTCCGAAAGGAAAGGGTTGCAACACAACCGACGAGATGGCGCTTGAGATTCTCGATATGAACTATTATAGCAAGCTCCAAAACTGAGCTGGTTTTTTAACAAACATGTGAACATTGTCCTAGAAAGCATGACCACAGGTAGTCTTATAATAAAACACTACCGAAGTTCGGTGGGGAACCATCATCGAGGGTATCAAGTCTTTACAAAGTCCATGGATTAGATCCCAACATAGACTTTTTTCCTTGAACAATCAATCGCTGGCTTGGTTGGAATCCATATGGAATGAAGATGATCACCTATCAAACCATAGAATACTTCGCACGCTGACCGACTTGGGAGATTCCAAAGAAACAAAACAAACCTTTCTCAAATTCATGGCAACTTCACCGATGCACATGAATTAGAGGAAGTCACTATTTATCCAAACATATGCTTCATGAACAAACACGAAGAAATGCTTACACAAGTTTCAATACTAGGTTGGTGTTCCATGACTCATGGGGGAGACAAATTTCCGATGGGCTCAACAATAACTCATCGGAATTTCCATATCACCGACTTCCACCATCATGTGAACACGTGATAGTATTGGTCGACCAAAGATGTAATGGTGTATGCTCAAGGGATCAACCACGAGTAAGACAACATTACTTAATATCGTTGGTTCCGATTTGACTTGACAATGGCCCAACTCAAGTCAAAGGAATTGGTAGGACAATAGATCCCAACCGATCACAAGGACCAATCGAGAAATATCATCCTTTCTTCAACACACCTACACAAGAATATCCCTTTGATCGAATCGTTGGCAAGCTTTTATCTTCCAACTCTCCAAGTTGTTGTCTAGCTTAACCAACTAGCTTGGGTATCCAACATGATTCTTGGAGAAGGGTGGTTCAAAGAAACCAACTTGATCACGAGCCCAACATAACAAATGGAAACAACCCGCAACACTTCCAAGAAGATATTTGGAAAGTCACAAACCGGTATGTTACTAAGTCAAACAATCTTGCTTTTCAGGGCAAGACGATATGATCAAATGAGTGAGGACTTGACAATCCTAACTCATCAATCGGGCAAACCGTAAATAAGGACTAGGTAGCACGATCAATCTTAGGATGATGGTTTAAAACCAACACGCTAAGAATGAGAATTTGTCCATTCACTACCAAGCAAAAGTTGCTCGGGTTTGATTTCACACATCACAATTCACTTGCCGGATTCCGCCATAAACAACACGGAACCGAAATGAATAAGGCGAGAGTATCACCCCAAGAATTCCAGGAGGTTGTGCAATTCCCATGACACTTTGACATAAAAGATTAAACACTAAGGTAGAACAAAAAAGCTGAATTTTTTGATTCAAATCAACTACTTTGACCCAATCCTAGAAATGGATGAGGTATCGAGTTTGTTTCTCCTAGTCATTCCGGAATAGAATGGCTTGACGGACCACAAGGATAAAATGCATCGATGAACACAAATGCACAATACCCTTGGCTATCAATTAAGATGAAGGTCGGATCTAAGAGAACAAAAAGGAACAATAATTTTCTTTGTGGATGCAAGATTAGTATGTCGAAAGTTCAACATTTCTTCCGGATAACCCATGCAAAAGGTAGAATTGGCAGAAATTTTATGAATGGAGAACCCTCAAGAGCACTCATTGGATGTTTGGCTCAAAAGAACTTGCCATAATTAGTTCATGGTATTGGAAGAAGGAAATACCAACCTGAGGACTTTCGCAAGGTTACTAATATCCTAAAGGCACTAGCAAATACTAACAACATGAAGTAGGATGAATCTCGGTTCAAGAACCCAGAGTAGAATACCACTACTAAATGGCATCACGGATGCTTTCAAAATGATGGCCGTAATCATCACACTTGGGATACAAAAGATTGCTAAATTGCTAGGTGACTTCCTAAACACCTAGGGTCAAATAATAGTTCCAACATATATTAAAATAAATTACCCCAAACCGGAGTGTGCTTATTCCAAAAAGGACATCGAAAGAAAGAAAGGATTGCAAAATGCATCGATTATTTAGAGACCGATGACCAAAGATAATTAAATGCTCAAAATGATTTGAGACATCCTCAGAAAATGGTATAACCACTCAACAACATCATAACAAGATTCCGGATCAATAAATACTAAATAGTAGGAACTGAACGGGAAAAACAATCTTAAAGTCTATGGATTAGTAACACGCCATCCTAATAGATAGATGAGAAGCCTAGTTCTTAAACCCCTAGAAGAGAAGAGGATGACTCCAATCAAGGCCATGAGGTATAAGGAGTAAAAAGAGCCTTACGCTCCCTTCCACAATCAATTCCCTTACATAACTAAAGCATTTCTAGACACAACTTCAGCTTTTTTGGTAATCCCACAAAAATTCGTCCAATGTCGACCCGATTCCCAAGTCACATCGACCTAGCGTTAACACATCATATCACTTTGGGCCTCACGCACGGTATTCCTACGGTGTCGCTTCCATGGCCCGGACCGCTTTTTTGGCTCACGATATGATAGTGTCGCTAGCATCCAATGACAAAGAACCCCCGACATGGCTAGTCGGAACCCAAAGCGGCACTAACCTATGGGGACAGATACATGAAACACTTCGAGCATGTCGGTCATCAACGGATGAACTTGGGGTAAATCCAAGGACTCCGTATTCCAAATGGTAAAGGCCAGGACTCCAAGTATCACCGCGACATTTCCGGGATGAATAGGAACAAATGAATCACATGCCGCCACCAATGTCCAAGCAAGAGTGCTGGCTAGCAGGACTCGGTGAACCGGGCAGAAGGGACTACTATCGCCGTAAGGCACGAGACTACATTTCCCATATGAGAGGCTGCCAAGGATAAACAACTAGTTTGTCGGATCCCACACATACCAAGCATTTCAAACATACACACAATATGCTCAATATTGTAGATACAACATGGCATCACAACATAACTCCTTACGACTCAAATATTATTCATTAAGGCCCAGGAGCGAGATATTACAAACATGGGTCTCATGACCCAACACCGTGAGCATACAAGCGACAACAAGCTAAACATGTCCAGTAGCATAACTATAAATGAAAAAGGCCGAGAAGCCCGACTATCTACCGATTCCGCCGAGGCACAAGATCGTAGCCGAGGTAACAAGCTAAACGTCAAGTCCACGGGAATACTTAGCTAGACCGACGCCTCTCGCAAAAACATAAAATAAGCAAACGTGAGTACAATTGTACCAGCAAGACTTACATCGATCTAACTACATATGCATCATTATCAAAAGGGGTGGTGGAGTTTGACCAAAGAAGCCAGCTTTGACCGTGGCTATCCCAACTATTTAACCGTAACTCTTTTGAGGTGGCGCACACGAGTCCACATATTCACCATGGCAATACACCACTATGGACCCGCCCCCGCCTCCCTACGAACGCCATCCATAGCACTCACGCTTATCTTGCGATTTTAGAGTATCCACTTTCACTTGTCTATGAACCGATATAGGCAAACCCAGAAGTCCTTTTCCGTGGACACGCATTCAATAGATCATATTAAACCCGGGTGTACCCACACCCTCACCCACTTATCGCCGCTTACCCGACATGTACCTGAACCTTCAAGCGGAAGCCCAACGTGGGTGTCGGCCACGTCCTAAACACTCAAGTCCCTAGTCCGGTTTATCGCCATTCGGTTCCATCCGCAGGAGTCCGCCGAGGTTTCCCATACAGCCCCAACGATTGTGCAGGGTTCCTAGATACCAAACGGGCACTCGGACACCGGCCACCGGTTTCACCGCCACAACCCAACCCCCTAAGGTCACGCTTGGCAGGCCCCAAAGATGCTACAAACACCAAAACTACTTGCAACCCTTGACCGAGGACAAGGGGGTCAAGAAAGAGGGTCCATTGGTTTCGGGCCCAATGCGGGGTAGCTAGTTCATGGATCACAAACAGTAACTCGGGTTCGAGGACGGCTGCAATGAGACAACCCACCATGTACCCTACATGGCCTCTCACCGCCATTTTACCAAATCGTGTTCACACACTTAGCTCACACACAATAGGACATGTTCATAATAACCCAATTCATTCCCGATGAATCGACCCGACTCAACTCTAAGAAGAAAGTGCATGACAACAAGCATAAATGAGTAGGCACAACATGGGCTCAAACAACTCCTACTCATGCTAGTGGGTTTCATCTAATTATGGGAATGACAGTCATGCAAAGGATCAAGGGGTTCAGCCACCGCAGAAGTAACCAATGAATCTTGTTGTCCTAATGCAATAAAATAGAGCGGGGAGAGGGGATTGTATCGAATGAACAAGGGGTTTTGTTTGCCCGGCACTTCAAGATAATAGTTCTTCATCGGTGTCATCAATAATCATCGCTTTACATCGCCTCACCGAGAGGGACAAACCGAAACAAGAAAGAGCACAATCAATGCAATGCACATATATGATGCATGATTATGGTTAAGGTACTGAATTTACCTAATGCAATAATAATCCGTTATTGAAGTGGAATTCAAACAAAGTTGAATTCCAACCCAAAAGCTATTTTAAGTTACCCTAATCATGATTCATCCTATTCAGTGATGTTAACTTGTTCAAACATGCATGATCATGGCATAAACAGATTCTTCATATTTTTCTGATCAATTTTCATATATAAATTATTTCCATCCGAAGTTACGGTTGAATTTATATGATTTTAGAAGTTTAGGATATTTCAAATTTCATAATTAAATTAAATCTTAAAAGGATTATCATACAAATTCCCGGGAGGTTAGAGTCAATGGGCCCCCAGGTCAAACTCCGACCTGGGACCCAGGGTCAGCCCTTAACTAATTAACCTAAACTAATTAACGCTAACCGACGAAGACGGGGGTTCAAGATGTCCGGGACCCGGTGGTCAAACCCCGGTTAAAAAAGGTCATAAGGGGGCCAAGGGAGCCGGGCCAATAACCTGCGGCGAAGGGGGGTCATTCCGCCACCAAAAAGGGCCGGGAGAGTACCTATGGACAGCCGAGAATGCGCCGAGGTTCGGTGGGGTAGTTGGGTGGGCGGGATCGACGGGCCGATTTAGGCGCCGGCCGGAGCTCGGCACGCCGGGTTGGCGCTTAGGGGGCACCGGAGGCCGAAAGGGTGGTGCTACGGCTCCTACGGCACGGTGAAGACGAGGCGGCCGGAACCGAGCCATCGGTGGCCGGGGCCACGCCGGGCGACGGCGGGCGGCGGCGGGTTTCGGCCACGGGGAGTGGAAGTAGAGGGGGAGAATGAATCGGAGAAGAGGGGGATCAACCCGGGAGCTCACCGTGGGCGAGGAGGCTGGGTGGGCTCGGGTGGGCACCGGAGCCGGGCAATTTGGCACCAACCGGGTCCAGAAGGGGGAATGGTGGGGGCCGCCGGGGTGCTCCGGCCGGGGCTTGGGTGAGGAGGGAGGAGAGGGGAAGGCGGAGGCCAGGACATGTCGGCGGAGGCGGGAGGGCCGGGGTCGGGAAGAAGGAGCGGGCGGCGGTGGGGTGGGTTTGTGGAGGGAGAGAGAGAGGGGGGAGGGTTCGGAGAGAGTGAGGGAGGGTCAGGGGGCGGGCGCCCGGGGGGCGCCCAGGGGCCGGGGACGAGGGAGTTGCTGGGCGCGGGCAGGCGTTGATTTAAGACCCCGGCCCCCGGGGAGGAGGAAGGCGATTGAGGGAGGGCGGGTGGGCCAAGGGCCAGCCAAGCCCAAAAGGCAGGGCAAGGTGGGAGGTGCCTGTAAAGGCTTTATCTATTTTTTTTTTCTATTTTTCCGACATTTGTTTTTGATTTATTTAAAATAACTAAAACTAATTTATTTAATTATACCAATTTTTGCAGGGAGCTAACTATATTATTCCAGAGCCCTCAACAAAAGGCACAATTTTTGGACAATATTTTATATATATAATAATATATATCCAAGGCAAATATTTAATTGATTAATTCCAAATGCCCAAAATAAATACTTAGGAGATCCCAAAATATTGGTTAGATTGTTAACTCAATCAATATTTTCAGAGGGCCACATGAGCATTTTCTTGGACCCTTTTGGAGCGATTTTTATTTAGGTCATTTCCAAAAGTGATTCGAGGGTTTCACAAATCCCCATTTCAATTTTCATGGAAATTAACATGATGACATGAATGCCTTAATGCAACTAATGTCAAGCAATTTAGGATGTGACACTCATATCATGGTTTCTCTTTTTATCAAAAGCTTCATTTACAAAAACTCAATAAGAACTCATGAGATAGGTTAGTATAAACCAATACAAAACCTTATCATTTTACTGTAAAAAATTGCTAAAATTATTATTCAACATTGCATACTAAATGCCTCTAATATTTAATACCCTATCCTCAAATAGAATCATTAAACAAGCAAACATATGCAAACAATGCAAACATAATCGAATTCACAAAAAAGATATTCAGAAGAATGCAAGAGTATCAATACTTCCCTAACTCCAAAAAATTATGAACTAAAATTACCACTGTAATAAATTTATCAGATATCACTATGAAACTAGATTCAACATTATACCACTCTCTTTCTTTTCTAGAGAATTTTTTCAACAACGGTAAACTTTCTGTTTTCAAACAGCAACAAGTATACTAGCAAAATAAGCATGGCAAAGGCTATCCTTGACATTTTTATTGAAAATAAAGATGCAAAACATTATTATAAATAACATCAAGCAAAAATAACAAAATAAAATGACGCTTCCAAGCAAAACACATATCATTGGTAAAAAATACAGCCCAAGTAAAGTTACCATGAACGAAGAATTTAAGGAGGGGATGCCATCCGGGCATCCCCAAGCTTAGGCTCTTGGTTTTACTTGAATATTACCTTGGGGTGCCTTGGTAATCCCCAAGCTTAGGCTCTTGCCACTCCTTATTCCATAGTTCATCAATCTTTACCCAAAACTTGAAAACTTCACAACAACAAACTTAAAAAACTTGAGTCTGCTAGCTAAAGAAAAAAAAACCACTTCAAGGTACTGTAATGAACTCATTATTTATTTATATTTGTTAAAACTACTGTATTCCAACTTCTATGTATTATAAACTATTTTACTAGCCATAGATTCATCAAAATAAGCAAACAACACACTAAAAGCAGAATCTGTCAAAACAGAATAGTTGTAGTAATTTGTAACTAACGCAAACTTCTGGAACTCCAAAAATTATAAAATAAATTGGTGGACCTGAGTAATTTGTCTAGTAATCATCTGAAAAAAGAATCAACTAAATAGCACTCTCCAGTAAACAGTTATAGCTAATCTCGTGAGCGCTAAAGTTTCTTTTTTTACAGCATGATCATAAGACTTCACCCAAGTCTTCCCAAAGGTTCTACTTACAAACACTAATTAAAACACAAAAACACATCTAAACAGAAGATATATGGATTATTTATTCCTAAACAGAACCAAAAAGGAGAAACTAAAATAAAATTGGGTTGCTCCCAACAAGCCTTAACGCTTAAAGCCCCTAGCTAGGCATGATGATTTCAATGATGCTCACATAAGAGATAAGAATTGAAACATAAAAGAGCATCATGAAGAATATGACTAGCACATTTAAGTCTCCAACCTTCCTATGCATATGGATTTTGTGAGCAAACAACTTATGGGAACAATAACAAAGCATAGGAAGGTAAAACAACATAGCTTCAAGATTTTCAACACATAGAGAGGAAACTTAACATTATTTCAATTCCTACAAGCATATATTCCTCCCTCATAATAATTTTAGTAGCATCATGAATTAATTCAACAATATAACCAGCACCTAAAGCATTCTTTTCATGATTACAAGCATAGAAAATTTACTACCTCCACATAAGAAAAATTCTTCTCATGAATAATAGTGGAGCAAACTCAACAAAATAACTATCATGTGATTGAAGATTAAGATCAAGATGACACTTTCATTGTTATCATTATTCTTTAAAGCATACATTTCATCACAATAATCATCATAGATAGGAGGCATGCTATCATCATAATAACTTTGATATCAAAACTTGGGGACAAAAATATCATCTTCATCAAACATAGCTTCCCATGCTTGTGGCTTTGCATATCATTAGCATCATCGATATTCAAGGAATTCATCCTAACAACATTGCAATCATGCTCATCATATAAATATTTAGTGCCAAACATTCTATGTAATTCTTCTTCTAGTACTTGAGCACAATTTTCCTTCCCATCATACTTACGAAAGATATTAAAAGATGAAGCAATTGAGACAAACTCAATTCCATTTTTTAGTTTTCCTTTATAGACTAAACTAGTGCTAAAACAAGAAACAAAAGGATTCAATTGCAAGATCTAAAGATATACCTTCAAGCACTCACCCCGCAACGGCGCCGAAAAGAGCTTGATGTCTACTACACAACCTTCTTCTTGTAGACGTTGTTGGGCCTCCAAGTGCATAGGTTTGTAGGACAGATAAAATTTCCTCAAGTGGATGACCTAAGGTTTATCAATCCGTGGAGGCGAGGGATGAAGATGGTCTCTCTCAAACAACCCTCGCACCAAATAACGAAGAGTCTCTTGTGTCCCCAACACACCCAATACAATGGAAATTGTATAGGTGCACTAGTTCGCGAAGAGATGGTGATACAAGTGCAATATGGATGGTAGATATAGGTTTTTGTAATCCGAAAATATAAAAACAGCCAGGTAACAAGTGGTAAAAGTGAGCACAAACGGTATTGCAATGCTAGGAAACAAGGCCTAGGGTTCATACTTTAACTAGTGCAAGTTCTCTCAACAATAATAACATAATTGGATCATTTAACTATCCCTCAACATGCAACTAAGAGTCACTCCAAAGTCACTAATACTGGAGAACAAACGAAGAGATTATGGTAGGGTACGAAACCACCTCAAAGTTATTCTTTCCAATCAATCCATTGGGCTATTCCTATAAGTGTCACAAACAGCCCTAGAGTTCATACTAGAATACCACCTTAAGAAACAAATAAACCAAAACCCTAATGTCACCTAAATACTCCATTGTCACCTCAAGTATCCGTGGGTATGATTATACGATATGCATCACACAATCTCAAATTCATCCAACCAACACAAAGTACGCAAAGAGTGCCCCAAAGTTTCTACCGGAGAGTCAAGAACGTGTGCCAACCCCTATGCATAGGTTCATAGGCGGAACCCAAGTTGGTCACCAAAACATACATCAAGTGGCACATGATATCCCATTGTCACCACAGATAAACACGGCAAGACATACATCAAGTGTTCTCATAAAAGACTCAATCCGATAAGATAACTTCAAAGGGAAACTCAATTCATTACAAGAGAGTAGAGGGGAGAAGAAACATAAGATCCAACTATAATAGCAAAGCTCACGATACATCAAGATCGTGCCAAATCAAGAACACGAAGAACACGAGAGAGAGAGAGATCAAACACATAGCTACTGGTACATACCCTCAGCCCCGAGGGTGAACTACTCCCTCCTCGTCATGGAGAGCGCCGGATGATGACGATGGCCACGGTGATGGGTTCCTCTCGCGCAGGTGCCTAATGGGCTCCCAGAGGTTTTGGTGGCTACTAGAGGCTTGCGGCGGCAGTAACTCCCGATCTATCTTCTGTCTCGGAAGTTTTACGATACGAAATATATATGGGTGCAGGGGTACGCGGTGGAGCTGGGCCCCACGAGGCGGTCAGGCCTAGGGGGTGGGCGCCCACCCTCGTAGCTAGCTCCCATATCTTCCGACGGAGACCAAGTCTATCCGGTGGCTTTCCTTCAAAAATAACTTCTCTAGTTGATTTCGCTTCGTTTGACTCCGCTTGATATTCCTTTTCTTAAATACTAAATAGGCAAAAACAACAAACTGGGCTGGGCCTCCGTTAATAGGTGAGTCCCAAAATAATATAGAAGTGTAAAATAAAGCCCAATATTGCCCAAAACAGTAGATAATATATCATGGAGCAATCAAAATTATAGATACGTTGGAGACGATCATGAACTGTAACACGCTCGTACTTGATGTTCTTCATCATGGGCAGTAGTGCTAGGACGGACTGCTATGTGAGGTGATGCACAAGGTCCAGGCCGAGCCCAAAACGGCATCGAGCACTCATAGCGAGACGAAGGGCTCCTTGGAGGCATTGACGACTGGCCCATGAAACGGGAGTGGCATGTGGGGACGCTGCCCGTTGAATATGTGAGCAAGTTACTACGAGATTTAGTCTTAATAAGCACAAAATAAATCATGACAGTTATAATGAGATTAAGCTAATCTTGTGGATTAGCATAGTAGATGAACAGATCAAAACTAGGACATAGACTAGAAACATGAATTCTACCACATTTTGAACAGAAGGAAAAAACACATACGGTGCAGGGAAGCACCGGGCGTTGAGTTTTGT
>JAHIAM010004092.1:0-40683 GCA_021605205.1 Aegilops longissima | reverse complement strand
CGGTAAGTAGGCCATTCAAAATGCGTTCAACGGCACATTACTACCAGTAGATCTAAACTGCATATGCTGATGTACTACTACATGGATTAACTATCTGCAAACCCTGATGTAGCACATGCACAAGGCGACTGAGGGGGAAGAACTGTTGAAATATGAGATGGGCCTAGAGCCCATATGACAATTTCAGATTTAATCTCTAAGGGCCCATGTAGGTGGCATGACAAGGTGGTGGGAAGTTTAGTCCCACCTTGGAAGTGGAAGGAGAGTTGGAGTGGTTTATAAGGGACTCTCTCCCTTATGCTATTGGAGCTTGAGAAGAGATGAGGCCCTCGCGCACTCCTCCTCCTCCGCTCGCCTCGCCACGCCACGTCTCGTCACGACGCGCCGCGGGTTGCGGGATTGAGCCGAGCCGGGGTTCAGCCCACGTCTCTCCACGCGCGGTCGCGCCTATATATGTGGGGCGCTGCCAACCCTAGCCGCCACGAAAAACAGAACGCATCTCCGCCTCCACGCCCGCATTGTTCCTCTGCTGCTGCCGCCGGCGCTCGGCCCCGTTCACGCGTACACGGTTGGCGGAGAGCGAGGCTCGAAACCCGCCTCTCCGGATCCCATGCGGGAGAGGCGATGGGTTTTGGGTAGCGACTACGCGATCGCCGCTTCGCTTCATCTACGTCCGCATCACCTTCATCTTCATCATGTCGACCGACCCGACCGTGCGCCGCTGAGAAGGCCGAGGCCGACAAGAAGGTCGCCGAGGATGCCGCGGCTGCTGTCACCGCCACCACCACCGCATGGCCGATTGGAGGGTATACATCGCTTATCCTCTCGTGTTTCTTTCTATTGTAGCAAGACTAGCGATATGCGTAGATGTTTCTACTATATCGTAGTACATGCTCTGTTAGATCGTGTCGGTATGTTATCAATGCTGTTCATGTCATGCTCATGATTTATTCATGGATTACTTTAATCGAAAACTGCCTATTTTCTTATCAATCCAAAAACCTAATGTGTGTAGAAGTTTTTGAATTCTGGTTTTGTTCTTTGCTGAAAACCGTCACCGTTTACGGGGCGTACTTTAGCGTTAGCAGACTAAAACCACCTTATGGCTCACGGCCATGAGCGTGTTACAGGTGGCGGTGTGACTCCCATAGGACGATTGCTCTGAACAGGAGAAGGCGTTTAAGGAGGCCACCGTGGTGTTCCTCGGGGCAGTTCGGCGTGATTGGAGATAAGCTGGTTGATGCATATTTACATGTGCGGTCTGCCAAGGACTTGTGGGGCGCGTCGAATCTAAGTTCGGGCTGCCGACGCTGGAGCGAGATGTATATTGTAGAGCAGTTCCACGATTACAAGATGGTTGAAAACCGTCCCGTATTGGAGCAGGCTCATGAGATAATATGCATTGTTAAGGAGCTTGAGCTTCTTAAGTGCGAAGTTACGGGCAAGTTTGTCGCGGGCTGCATAATCGCTAAGCTTCCCAATTCTGGAGGAACTTTGCCACCACTCTGAAACATCGAGGCGTGAATTCTCTGTGGAGGATGTCATTGGCCATCCGAGTGTTGAGCAGAATTCAAGGGCAAAGGACTCATGACGGAAAAGGGGTCAAGGAACTTCATGGCCAATATGGTGCATCGGAAGAACTCCAGTTCCCACAAGCCCAAGGGAAAGAGCGGTGTCCAACAGTGCCGACTTTAAGAAGAAGGGTAAGAAGACCTTCAAGAAGAACAAGAAGGATGAGGGCTGCTTTACTTGTGGTTCATTGGAACATTGGGCCAACAAGTGCCCAAACAAGTACAAGAAGCAAGGGCAGGACTCCAAGTCTGTCAATATGATTGTGAGCAACAATGAGAGTGGTGCATCTGGAGTGCGGTAATTTATTTGCTGTATTTTCGGTTTGGCCGTCCACCGATTGGTGGGTCGACTACACAGTGCAGTGTTCATGTGTGTGCTGACATTTCATTGTTTTCTTCTTACGGGCCACAGTCACGGGTCCGTCTTGATGGGGAATGGCGCGAGTGCTTCGTTCTTGGTGTTGGCACGGTCGATCTGAAGTTTACTTGGGCAGGATCGTCTTGGTGAAGAACGTCAGCATGTCCCGCCATCAAGAAGAACCTAGTTAGTGGCTCCCTTCTATGTAGAGAAGGGTTTAAGTTGGTATTCGAGTCTAATAAATTAGTTATTACGAAATATGGACTATTTGTTGGAAAGGGTTATGAATGCGGAGGCATGTTCCGCCTTTCTCTTGCAGATCTATGTAATAAAGTCGTGAACAATATTCATTTGAGTGTTAATGAATCTGAAGTATGGCATTCACGTCTTTGTCACATTAGTTTCGTGTTATGACGCTGCTAGCAAAATCGAATTTAATCCGAGTTTCACTTTAGCCAAAGGTTCTAAGTGCCATTCGTGTGTACAATCTAAACAACCTCGCAAGCCTCACAAGGCAGCAGAGGAGAGACACTTACGCCATTTGGAACTCATACATTACGATCTTTGTGAGATGAATGGTGTGTTGACTAAAGGTGGAAAGAAATATTTCATGACTTTGATAGATGACTCCACTAGATATTGCTATGTGTATCTTTTAAATACTAAAGATGAGGCTCTACACTACTTCAAAATCTATAAGGCGAAGTTGAGAATCAACTTGAAAAGAAAATTAAACGAGTCCCACGGATCGTGGTGGAGAGTACTTCTCGAAAGAGTTTGATGCCTTCATGCGGAACACGGTATTATTCATGAGAGGACGCCTCCCTACTCACCCCAGTCAAACGGGGTTGCCGAGCGGAAAAACCGTACTCTAACCGATTTGGTTAACGCCATGTTAGATCGTCGGGTTTATCCAAGGCATGGTGGGGAGAGGCTATAATGACATCATGTCATGTCCTGAATAAAGTTCCGACAAAGGATAATGAGATCACTCCTTATGAGAAGTGGACCAAGAGAAGGACAACACTCTCGTGCTTACATTTGGGGCTGCTTGGCGAAAGTTAATGTGCCGATCCCCAAAAGCGTAAGCTTGGACCAAAGACGTGGACTGTGTTAATTTGGGCTCGCTGTGAATAGTGTTGGCTATAGATTTCTAGTAGTGAAATCTGAGGTACCGACATGAAGGTCGGTACAATTATGGAGTCTAAAGACGCTACATTCTTTGAGGACATTTTCCCCATGAGAGATGTACAAAGCACTTCTAGACAGGAATCTGAGGAGACTCTGAACCTGCCATTCGATGGAATATTACAATCAAACACATGATGAAAATCACGAGGAGGATAATGAGGAATCCTTGGTAGGGGCAAGAGACAAAGGACTGTAAAGACCTTTGGTGATGATTTCTTCATATACCTCGTGGAGGATAATCCCACTTCTATTTCGAAGCATATGCATCTCCGTGTGACTCTTCGGAAGGATGCGGTCCGTGGCAGATGGATTCCATCATGGCTAATGGGACTTGGGAGCTTCTTGAGCGTCCTTATGGTTGCAAACCACCGGGATGCAAGTGGGTGTTCAAGAAGAAGCTTAGGCTGACGGTACAATAGAAAAGTACAAGGCTAGGCTTGTGGCCAAGGGCTACGCCCAGAAAGAAGAAGAAGATTTCTTCGACACTTATTCACCCGTGGCCAGACTGACCACCATTCGAGTATTGCTCTCATTGGCGGCCTCACACGGTCTTCTCATTCATCGATGGATGTTAAGGCGGCTTTCTGAGCGGAGAGCTAAAGGAGGAAATCTATATGCAACAGACCGAGGGCTTTGTGATGGATGGTCGAGAAGGAAAGGTGTGTAAGTTGGTGAAATCTTTGTATGGCTCGAGACAAGCGCCTAAGCAATGGCATGACAAGTTTAATGAAACGTTGACATCTGTTGGCTTTGTCGTCAATGAGGCCGACAAATGTGTATACTATCGCTATGGTGGGGCGAAGGAGTTATCTTGTGTTTGTATGTTGATGACATACGATATTTGGGACTAATCTCAAGTTGATCGAGGAGGTTAAGTCTTTCTGTCTCGTAACTTTGAGATGAAGGATCTTGGAGTGGCTGATGTTATCTTGAACATCAAGCTTTTGAGAGATGATGAGGTGGGATTACATACGCAATCCCATTATGTTGAGAAGGTGTTGAGTCGTTTTGGATATTCGGACTGCAAACCATCTCAAACACCATATGATTCTAGTGTGCTGATTCGAAGTCAAAAGGCACAGCTATAGATCAATTGAGATACTCTCATTGTTGGTTCACTCCGAGATCTAGCGGCGCGAGGAGGCTGACATCGCATTTGCTATTAGCAAACTGAGCCGATTTGTTTCAAACCGGGTGATGTACATTGGCGTGCTCTTGAGAGAGTTATCGTTATCTGAAAGGTACTATGAACTATGGACTACACTATACGGATACCCGTCGGTACTTGAAGGGTATAGTGATGCTAATTGGATCTCGATCTTGATGAGATGAAGGCCACAATGGGTATATGTTTACTCTTGGAGGTGGTGCTGTTTCACGAAGTCTTGCAAGCAAGCGATCTTAACAAGATCGACAATGGAAGCAGAATTAACAGCATTAGACACATCGGGTGGCGAAGCGAAATGGCCGAGATCTATTGATGGACTTGCCGGTGGTTGAAAAGCGGTTCCGCCATCCTTATGAACTGTGATAATCAAACAGTTATTGTCAAGGTGAAGAGTTCAAAGGACAACATGAAGTCCAAGACACATAAGAATGAGATTGAAAGCTGTCGAAAATTGAGAAACTCCGGAGTGATAGCGTTGGATTATATCAAGCGGCTAAGAATCTGCGATCCCTTCACTAAAGGGCTATCACGTGTTGTGATAGATAGCGCATCAAGGAGATGGGTATGAGACCCACATGAGTTGCCATGGTAGTAACCCAACCTATGTGATCGGAGATCCCGTGAAGTAGGACACAGGAAAACAAGCCGGTGGTGAACTCGAGGAAAGTAATTTTACTAACCCACTCCGTTGGAGATGCAATACTTTCGAAAACTGTATGGAAGGATGACTCTTGTCTTAATGTGTTCCAAGGCTTATATGCATAAGCAAGATGCTATCCTACAGAGCGATCTTTGGAGGAACACACCTATATGAGCCCGATTGCTGGTCACAGTCTATGAGATTGGGGTGATCTCTAGCAAGTTCATGAACAGGCCAGAGTGTGACTAATATGCTCCACCCGAGGGGTCAGCCTTGGCAGCCTCGTGTCAGTGAGACTTGTGGTGAAACTTCTTGGCGTAAGCCCGACAATTCAAGGCATAGTCCATTGTTCGGTTGTGAAGGAGTGTAACTACTTGGTCTAGGTGGAGCTCAACCTTAATCGGTCTCCACCGAGATCTTTGGTATATCAAAACAGTGTTTGGAACAAAGGACAAAGCTGGGCCCCCGAGATCTGGTGGGGATTGTTGAAATATGAGATGGGCCTAGAGCCCATATGACAATTCAGATTTAATCTCTAAGGGCCCATGTAGGTGGCATGACAAGGTGGTGGGAAGTTTAGTCCCACCTTGGAAGTGGAAGGAGAGTTGGAGTGGTTTATAAGGGACTCTCTCCTTATGCTATTGGAGCTTGAGAAGAGATGAGGCCCTCGCGCACTCCTCCTCCTCCGCCGCCTCGCCACGCCACGTCTCGCCACGACGCCGCCCTGGTTGCGGGATTGAGCCGAGCCGAGCTCACTCCTATCGCTTCTTTTGCCGGTCGAGAACGGAGAGTCTTTGGCATGTGGGGCCACGATCTGAGGCGTCGGATCGTGGGCTACCGACTTTGGTCGTGGGTTCAGCCCACGTCTCTCCACGCCGCTGTCGCGCCTATATATGTGGGCGCTGCAACCCTAGCCGCCACGAAAAGCGAACGATCTCCGCCTCACGCCCGCATTGTTCCTCTGCTGCTGCTGCCGCGGCGCTCCGTCCGTTCACCGCGTACACGGTTGGCGGAGAGCAGGCCTCGAAACCACGCCTCTCGGATCCCGTGCGGGAGAGGCGATTAGGTTTTTGGGTAGCGACTACGCCGACTGCTGCTTCGCTCATCTACGTCCGCATCACCTTCATCTTCATCATGTCGACCGACCCGACCGTGCCGCCACCGAGAAGGCCGAGGCCGACAAGAAGGCCGCCGAGGATGCCGCGGCTCTGTCACCGCCACCACCACCGCATGGCGATTGGAGGGTATACATCGCTTATCCCTCTCGTGTTTCTTTCTATTGTAGCGATATTAGCGATATGCGTAGATGTTTCTACTATATCGTAGTACATGCTCTGTTAGATCGTAATCAGTATGTTATCAATGCTGTTCATGTCATGCTCATGATTTATTCATGAATTACTTTAATCGGAAAACTGCCTATTTTCTTATCAAGAACACAGACGAAACCGAAACAAGGGGCCGTAAACAAACGAGCACGAGGAGCGCCAGTCGGGTCGAGTCAAACGAACGTGCCACAGGGTTTAGCACGCGCGCTCTGACATGGATTTTACTACCGATCGCAAAGATTGGGGGACAAACTCCCCCGTCACCGAAGACAAATACTTTCTCTGTTTCAAAATAGTCATTCCGGTCTTTTTTACTATGCACATTAGATTTGCCATAAATTAAATTTAGCTAAGTTTGATCAAATTTATATTAGAAATTATTAGCATCTATAATATCTAATAAATATAATATGAAAATATATTTCGAGATGAATCTAATGATATTTATGTTGTTATATAAATGTCAATAATTTTTTATATAAACTTGATCAAAGTTGGATGAGATTGATTTCAGACAAACCTAATATGCAGAGTAAAAAGGACCAGAGGGAGTATAATGTTTCCTCTATTTTCATGCTTTAAATTTGATCATAAATTTAAGCAACGAGACCGACTATGCCTGGAACAAAGTTTATACCAGTGAATTTGTATTAAAAAAATGTCCAATCATATATTCTTTTCTTCAATCATAGTCGGTCTTGTTGGTTAAATTTATGATCAAAGTTGGATCTTGAAAAACATGGACACACTAGTATATCCGTTTCCAAGTGCATCTTGGGCCGGCGGATACAATCATCAGAGTATCTAGCGAGCACTCACTCAAGAATCCAGCAGCAATCGGCAACATGATGAAAAAGCAAAGCATCTGGCTCCATCCATCCTCATCATATAGTCATACGTGGTAATAGTGCTCCCGCTATTCATAAATCAAATCGCTCCATTTTTATTTCCTTTCTTTCATATATATTATATATACTAGACGATATATCTCATAGGGTCTAGATGGATAAATTCTCGTTCTATATGATACCGGGAAGAAAATGGCCCCAGGCAGCACGTTTTAATTTGCACGGTCGGTCCCTGTCACTTGGGGGCCAAATTTCGTGTTTTGACCCTTTTTTAAAAAAAAATCGGGATCTGACCTCAGTTCAGAAAAATTTCGGGATCTGACCCTTTTGCCTATCGCCAAAGGGCCTGGCGGTAGGATTGCGTGTCCTCATCGCCATAGCCCTCTGATGAGGCCATTTAACGGCGATCGACGGCCGTTGGCGGCCACCGGCGTGGAAAAGGGTCTACCGCCATCCCTCTGACGGCGGAGGTTCTCGGAGTCTACCGCCATAACCTCTGGCGGTAGGGTCCTGTGTTCTGGATAAGGTGGGGAGGGGCTGGTTTGTGGGCCCACCACCACTCTTCTTCCCCGTGCTCAGCTCCTCTTCCCCCTCTCTCCCCCTCACAAACCCCCCTAGATCCACTCCATTTGCTTGGGATTTCATCGGTGGATCCGGAACATTTTCATCACCCAAGGTACCTCCCCCATTCCCCCTTCTTTTGATTGGTTGAGATCTTTGTTTTGTGTTGATTTGGTCAATTTATTGCAAACCCTAGGTGTTGATGTTGTTGTGTGCATTTATGATGCATTTATGGCTAGGGTTGTGGCTATGTTAGGGGTTGGTGTTAGGGTTAGGGTTAGGGATGTTGGGTAATTATGTTGGTGGTTATGTTGGTGGTTATGTTGGGGGTTAGGGTTATAGTGGTTATGTTAGGGGTTATGGTTAGGGTTAGTGGTTAATTGTTAGGTTAACTTTAGTATGAATAGTAGTTATGCAAAATTTCGTTCATTTGTCCATTTGTGTTGGTTGGATGACATATATGGATTGATTATATTCTTCCCATTTTCTTAGATGCATAAGCTAAATAGCGTTCATTATTTGGACAAGTCGATATTTATGCTTGGAAATGACGATGAAGGGGAAGAGGCTATGGTATTTGACACAAGTCCAAGCTTTGATGATCTTGTAGTTCAAGTGAGAAGCGTCTTACATTGGAATGACCCAAATGCCGAGGTTAAGCTTATTGGGAGGTATGACGTTGGATTGGGAGTAAAGTCCCGATTAAAGAGTATGCCCATCACCTCCCAATTGCATCGGAATGTGTACAAGGAAAAAGTAGACGCATCACAAGACAAGTCTCTTGAGATCTTTGCCACAAAGGTTGATCCTCCTCCTCCTTTGCAAATTGATCTCAACTGCAATGCATCCTCCCCCATGCATCATGACAGTGCCGAGGTGTATGTCCCCAATTCTTCTAGCCAACCACCAAGTAGCCAACCCAATGAAGATCATATCAACGCTAGCGCCATAGTACTCCGTCATGAGGCTATTTCTCATGTTGAAGAAGATGCTATTCCTCATGTTGATGATGATGCTATTGTTGCTCTAGAGGAGGATGTTTACTCGGAGAATGAAGAGATCCATTACAATCCAATTGGTAACTTGGATGTCATTGTGCGGCAATAAGACATGGACCGCACCCTCCCTTATAACCGTATGTGTGGGTATAACTCGGATGACGAGGGTCCGGAGGAAGAGTTGGATGAGGATGGCTTGACTGCGCAAGAAAACGAAATCTACAAGAAGGTGACCGGCAAGGAGAGAGGGCCGTCTTTGTTTAGAGATGTGAGTCTTGCGGACAATGCAGTCGTTGATGGTGGGATGAGATTATGTGCTGGGGAACGTTGCAGAAAATTAAAATTTTCCTACGGTTTCACCAAGATCTATCTATGAGTTCATCTAAGCAACGAGTTACTAGAGAGAGTTTGCATCTACATACCACTTGTAGATCGAGTACGGAAGCGTTCGAGAGAGTGGTGATGATGAAGACGTTCCCAACGTGATTCCGATCACCGATGACCAAAGTGCTGAAAGGACAGCACCTCCGTGTTCAACACACGTGCGGAGACGATGGCGTCTCCTCCGTCTTGATCCAGCAAGAATGAAGGAGAGGTTGAAGAAGACAACTCAATGGCAGCCGACGGCGTGGTGCGGTTGGTCTGGCAGTTCTCCGCGAGGCTTCGCCAAGCTCAGCGTGGAGAAAGAGAGGTGTTGGGAGGGAGGGCTGCGCCTTCAATGGTGTTTGCAGCCCTCCCCCACCCCTCTATTTATAGGAGGAGAGGGCAAGGGGGCGGCCATCTAGGGTAAACCCTAGATGGGGGCGGCGACCAAGGGAGGAGGGAGGGTGGCTTGCCCCCAAGCTGGGGCGCCCCTTTAGGGTTTACCCTCCCAAACCCTAGCCATGGGCCTAGGTGGGAGGTGCGCCCAGCCACCAGGGGCTGGCTCCTCTCCACTTAGCCCATGTGGCCCCCGGAGAGGTGGCCCCTCCGGTGGACCTCCGAACCCTCCCAGGGCCCCAGTACTTTACCCATACCACCAAACTTCCCGAGTCCGTTTAACCACTTTCCATATATAAATCTTTACCTCCGGACCATTCCGGAACTCCTCGTGACGTCCGGATCTCATCCGGACTCGAACAACATTCGGTAATCACATACTTGTCTTCCTATTAACCCTAGCGTCACCGAACCTTAAGTGTGTAGACCCTACGGGTTCGGAGACATCTGAACATGACCGAGACTACCTCAAGTCAATAACCAACAGCGGGATATGGATACCCATGTTGGCTCCCACATGCTCCTCGATGTTGTCATCGGATGAACCACGATGTCAAGGGTTCAAGCAACCCTGTATTCTATTCCCTTTGTCAGACGGTATGTTACTTGCCCGAGACTCGATCGTCGGTATCCCAATACCTCGTTAGTCTCGTTACCGGCAAGTCACTTTACTCGTACCGAATGCATGATCCGTGACCGGACACTTGATCACTTTGAGCTCATTATGATGATGCATTACCGAGTGGGCCCTAGTGATACCTCTCCGTGTACGGAGTGACAAATCCCGCCTCGATCCGTGTCAACCCAATGGTCACTTTCGGAGATACCAGTAGTGCACCTTTATAGTCATCCGATTCGTTGTGACGTTTGATACACCCAAAGCACTCCTACGGTATCCGGAATTGCACGATCTCATGGTCTAAGGAAGAGATACTTGACATTGGAAAAGCTCTAGCAAAACGAACTACGATCTTTGTGCTATGCTTAGGATTGGGTCTTGTCCATCACGTCATTCTCCTAATGGCGTGATCCGTTATCAATGACATCCGATGTCCATAGTCGAAACCATGACTATCTGTTGACCAACGAGCTAGTCAACTAGAGGCTTACTAGGGGCGTATTGTAGTCTATGTATTCACACGTGTATTACGATTTCCTGTTAATACGCTTATAGCATGAATAAAAGACAATTATCATGAACAAGGAAATATAATAATAATGCTTTTATTATTGCCTCTAGGGCATATTTCCAACAGTCTCCCACTTGCACTAGAGTCAATAATCTAGTTTACATTGTGATGAATCGAACACCCATAGAGTTACGGTGTTGATCATGTTTTGCCCGCATGAAGAGGTTTAGTCAGCGGATCTGCGACATTCAGATCCGTATGCACTTTACAAATTTCTATGTCTCCATCTGAACATTTTCACGGATGGAGTTGAAGCGACGCTGATGTGCTCGGTCTTCTTGTGAAACCTGGGCTCCTTGGCAAGTGCAATAGCTCCAAAGTTGTCACGAAAGAGTTTGATCGGCCCGACGCATTGGGTATGACTCCTAGGTCGGTGATGAACTCCTTCACCCAAATTGCTTCATGCGCTGCCTCCGAGGCTGCCATGTACTCCGCTTCACATGTAGATCCCGCCACGGCGCTTCGCTTGCAAACTGCACCAGCTTCTCGCTCCACCATTCAACATATACATGTATCCGGTTTGTGACTTAGAGTCATCGGATCGTGTCGAAGCTAAGCGTCGGCGTAACTGTTACGACGAGCTCTTCGTCACCTCCATAAACGAAACATGTCCTTTGTCCTTTTCGGTACTTCAGGATATTCTTGACCGCTGTCCGGTGTTCCTTGCGGGATTACTTTGGTACCTTCCTACCAAACTTACGGCAAGGTTTACATCAGTCCGTACACAAGATGGCATACATAATAGATCCTATGGCTGAGGCATAGGGATGACACTCATCTCTTCTTTATCTTTTGCCGTGGTCGGCATTGAGCTGAGCTCAATCTCACACCTTGCAAAACAGGCAAGAACCCTTCTTGGACTGATCCATTTTGAACTTCTTCAAAATCTTATCAAGGTATGTGCTTTGTGAAAGACCTATGAGGCGTCTCGATCTATCTCTATAGATCTTGATGCCTAATATATAAGCAGCTTCTCCAAGGTCCTTCATTGAAAAACACTTATTCAAGTAGGCCTTAATGCTGTCCAAGAATTCTATATCATTTCCCATCAAGTATGTCATCTACATATAATATGAGAAATGCTCTGAGCTCCCACTCACTTTCTTGTAAACGCAGCTTCTCCATAAGTCTCATAAACTAAACGCTTTGATCATCTCATCAAAGCGAATGTTCCAACTCGAGATGCTTGCACCAGCCCATAAATGGATCATTGGAGCTTGCATACTTTGTCGACATTCTTAGGATCGACAAAACCTTCCGCGGTATCATATACAGCTCTTCCTTAAGATAGCCGTTAAGGAACGCTGTTTTGGCGTCCATCGCCATATCTCATAATCATAGTATGCGGCAATTGCTAACATGATTCGGACGGACTTAAGCTTCGCTACGGAGAGAAAGTCTCATCGTAGTCAATCCCTTGAACTTGCCGATAACCCTTAGCGACAAGTCGAGCTTTATAGATGGTGACATTACCATCCGCGTCCGTCTTCCTCTTAAAATCCATTTGTTTTCTATCGCTCGCCGATCATCGGGCAAGTCGGTCAAAGTCCACACTTTGTTTTCATACATGGATTCTATCTCGGACTTCATGGCTTCTAGCCATTTGTTGGAATCTGGGCCGCCATTGCTTCTTCATAGTTCAAGGTTCACCGTTGTCTAACAACATGATTTCCGGGACAGGGTTGCCGTACCACTGCAGTGCGGAACGTGTCCTAGTGGACCTCGGGTTCAAGAGCAACTTGATCCGAAGTACCTTGATCATCATCATGAATTTCCTCTTGAGTTGGTGTAGGCATCACAGAACATTTTCTGAGCTGCACTACTTTCTGTTCAAGAGGTAGTACTTCATCGAGTTCTACTTTCCTCCCACTTACTTCTTTCGAGAGAAACTCTTTTCCCGTAAAGGTTCCGTTCTCGCAACAAAGATCTTGCCTTCGATCTAAGGTAGAAGGTATACCCAAAGGTTTCCTTAGGGTATCCTATGAAGACGCATTTTTCCGACTTGGGTTCGAGCTTTTCAGGTTGAAGTTTCTTGACATAAGCATCGCATCCCCAAACTTTCGAAACGACGACTTAGGTTTCTTCCCAAACCATAATTCATACGGTGTCGTCTCAACGGATTTAGACGGTACCCTATTTAAAGTGAATGTAGCTGTCTCTAGAGCGTATCCCCAAAATGATAGCGGTAAATCGGTAAGAGACATCATAGATCGCACCATATCCAATAGAGTGCGATTACGACGTTCGGACACACCGTTCTGTTGAGGTGTTCCAGTGGCGTTAGTTGTGAAACGATTCCACATTTTCTTAAGTGTGTACCAAATTCGTGACTTAAATATTCTCCTCCACGATCCGATCGTAAGAATTTTATCTTTCGGTCACGTTGATTCTCTACTTCATTCTGAAATTCCTTGAACTTTTCAAAGGTCTCGGACTTGTGTTTCATCAAGTAGACATACCCATATCTACTCAAGTCATCCGTGAGAGTGAGAACATAACGATATCCTCCATGAGCCTCAACGCTCATTGGACCGCACACATCGGTGTGTATGATTTCCAACAAGTTGGTTGCTCGCTCCATTGTTCCGAGAATGGAGTCTTGGTCATCTTGCCCATGAGGCATGGTTCGCATGTGTCAAATGATTCATAATCAAGAGACTCCAAAGTCCATCAGCATGGAGCTTCTTCATGCGCTTGACACCAATGTGACCAAGGCGGCGATGCCACAAGTATGTGGGACTATCGTTATCAACTTTACATCTTTTGGTATTCACGTTATGAACATGTGTAATACTACGCCGAGATTCATTAAGAATAAACCATTGACCATCGGAGCATGACCATAAAACATATCTCTCATATAAATAGAACAACCATTATTCTCGGATTTAAATGAGTAGCCATCTCGCATTAAACGAGATCCGGATACAATATTCATGCTCAAACTTGGCACCAAATAACAATTATTAAGGTTCATAACTAATCCGTGGGTAAATGAAGAGGTAGCGTGCGACGGCGATCACATCGACTGGAACCATTCCCGACGCGCGTCGTCACCTCGTCCTTCGCCATCTCCGCTTATTCCGCAGCTCTGCTGTGAGTTACAAATATGAGCAACGGCACGGTATCAAATACCGGGAGTTACTACGATTCTTGGTAAGGTACACATCAATTACATGTATATCAAATATACCTTTGGTGTTGCGGCCTTCTTATCCGCTAAGTATTTGGGGCAGTTCCGCTTCGGACCCTTCCCTTGCAATAAAAGCACTCGGTCTCGGGCTTGGGTCCATTCTTTGACTTCTTCCGGCAACTTGCTTACGGGCGCGGCAACCTCCTTGCCGTCCTTCTTGAAGTTCTTCTTGCCCTTGCCCTTCTTAAACTTAGTGGTCTTATTGACCATCAACACTTGATGTTCTTTCTTGATTTCAACCTCGGTGACTTGAAGATAGAGAACACTTCAGAATGGTCTTTACCATCCCCGCATGTTGTAGTTCATCACAAAGCTCTTGTAGCTTGGTGGGAGCGATCGAGGATTCTGTCAATGACCGCCTCATCGGGGAGGTTAATATTCAATTTGGGTCATACGGTTGTGCAACCCAGACATCTTGAGAATGTGCTCACCGATGTAACTGTTTTCCTCCATCTTACAACTATAGAACTTGTCGAGATGTCATATCTCTCGACCCGGCGTGAGCTTGGAAAACAAGTTTCAGCTCTTGAACATCTCATATGCTCCGTGATGCTCAAAACGCTTTTGGAGCCCCGTTCTAAGTCAGTAAAGCATGCCGCACTTGAACGAGGGAGTAATCATCAAGACGAGACTGCCAAGCATTCATAATGTCTTGGTTCTGCAGGACGGGGCGTCACCTAGCGGTCCTTCTAGGACGTATTGTTTCTGGCAGCTATGAGGATGATCCTCGTGTTCCGGACCCAGTCCGTATAGTTCTTGCCGTCATCTTTCAGCTTGGTTTTCTCTAGGAGCGTTGAAGTTCAAGTTGACATGAGCGTTGGCCATTTGATCTACAAGACATATAATTCAAAAGTTTTAGACTAAGTTCATGATAATTAAGTTCATCTAATCAAATTATTAATGAACTCCCACTTAGATTAGACATCCTCTAGTCATCTAAGTGTTACGATCCGAGTCAACTAGGCCGTGTCCGATCAACACGTGAGACGGACTAGTCTGCGTCGGTGAACATTCTCATGTTGATCGTATCTTCCATACGACTCGTGTTCGACCTTTCGGTCTCCGTGTTCGAGGCCATGTCTTCACATGCTAGGCTCGTCAAGTAAACCCTAAGTGTTTCTGCGTGTGTAAATCTTGCTTACACCGTTGTATGTGAACGTAAGAATCCATCACACCCGATTAACACGTGGTGCTTAGAAGCGACGAACTGTAGCAACGGTGCACGCTTAGGGAGAACACTTCTTGAAATTGTTCTAAGGGATCATCTTATTTACTACCGTCGTTCTAAGTAAACAAGATGCATAATCATAATAAACATCACATGCAATTATAAAGTAGTGACATGATATGGCCAATATCATATAGCTCCTTTGATCTTCATCTTGAGGCTCCATGATCATCCTGTCACCGCATGACACCATGATCTCCATCATCGTGCCTCCATGAAGTTGTCACGCCAACGACTACTTCTACTTCTATGGCTAACGCGTTTAGCAACAAAGTAAAGTAAATTACATGGCGTTCTTCAATGACACGCAGGTCATACAAAAATAAAGACAACTCCTATGGCTCCTGCGGTTGTCATACTCATCGACATGCAAGTCGTGATTCCTATTACAAGAACATGATCTCATACATCACAATATATCATCATTCATCACAACTTGGCCATATCACGTCACATGACAATTGCTGCAAAAACAAGTTAGGCGTCCTCTAATTGTTGTTGCATCTTTTACGTGGCTGCAATTGGGTTCTAGCAAGAACGTTTTCTTACCTACGAATAACCACAACGTGATCTTGTCAACTTCTATTTACCCTTCATAAGGACCCTGTTCATCGAATCCGCTCCAACTAAAGTAGGAGAGCAGACACCCGCCAGCCACCTTATGCAACTAGTGCATGTTAGTCGGTGGAACCGGTCTCACGTAAGATGCGTGTAAGGTTGGTCCGGCCGCTTCATCCCACAATACCGCGGAAGCAAGAAACAACTAGTAACGGCAAGTAAGTTGACAAGATCCACGCCCACAACAAAATTGTGTTCTACTCGTGCAAAGAGAACTACGCATAGACCTAGCTCATGATGCCACCGCTGAGGAACGCGTTGCGAGAAAATTAAAATTTTCCTACGGTTTCACCAAGATCTATCTATGAGTTCATCTAAGCAACGAGTTACTAGAGAGTTTGCATCTACATACCACTTGTAGATCGAGTGCGGGCGTTCGAGAGAGTGGTGATGATGAAGACGTTCCCAACGTGATTCCGATCACCGATGACCAAAGTGCTGAAAGGACAGCACCTCCGTGTTCAACACACGTACGGGACGATGGCGTCTCCTCCGTCTTGATCCAGCAAGAATGAAGGAGAGGTTGAAGAAGACAACTCCAATGGCAGCACGACGGCGTGGTGCGGTTGGTCTGGCGAGTTCTCCGGCGGGGCTTCGCCAAGCTCAAGTGGAGAAAGAGAGGTGTTGGGAGGGAGGGCTGCGCCTTCAATGGTGTTTGCAGCCCTCCCCCCCCCCTCTATTTATAGGAGGAGAGGGCAAGGGGGCGGCCATCTAGGGTAAACCCTAGATGGGGCGGCGGACAAGGGAGGAGGGAGGGTGGCTTGCCCCCAAGCTAGGGGCGCCTTTAGGGTTTACCCTCCCAAACCCTAGTCGCATGGGCCTAGGTGGGAGGTGCGCCCAGCCACCAGGGGCTGGCTCCCTCTCCACTTAGCCCATGTGGCCCCCGAGAGGTGGCCCCTCCCGTGGACCTCCGGAACCTCCCGGTGGCCCGTACTTTACCGGTATACCACCAAACTTCCCGAGTCCGTTTAACCACTTTCCATATATAAATCTTTACCTCCGGACCATTCCGAACTCCTCGTGACGTCCGGGATCTCATCCGGACTCAACAACATTCGGTAATCACATACTTGTCTTCCTATTAACCCTAGCGTCCACCGAACCTTAAGTGTGTAGACCCTACGGGTTCGGAGACATCTTGAACATGACCGAGACTACCTCAAGTCAATAACCAACAGCGGATATGGATACCCATGTTGGCTCCCACATGCTCCTCGATGTTGTCATCGGATGAACCACGATGTCAAGGGTTCAAGCAACCCGTATTCTATTCCCTTTGTCTCGACGGTATGTTACTTGCGAGACTCGATCGTCGGTATCCCAATACCTCGTTAGTCTCGTTACGGCAAGTCACTTTACTCGTATCGCAATGCATGATCCCGTGACCGGACACTTGATCACTTTGAGCTCATTATGATGATGCATTACCGAGTGGGCCCTAGTGATACCTCTCCGTAATCTGGAGTGACAAATCCCGCCTCGATCCGTGTCAACCCAATGGTCACTTTCGGAGATACCTGTAGTGCACCTTTATAGTCACCCGATTCGTTGTGACGTTTGATACACCCAAAGCACTCCTACGGTATCCGGGAATTGCACGATCTCATGGTCTAAGGAAGAGATACTTGACATTGGAAAAGCTCTAGCAAAGCGAACTACACGATCTTTGTGCTATGCTTAGGATTGGGTCTTGTCCATCACGTCATTCTCCTAATGGCGTGATCCCGTTATCAATGACATCCGATGTCCATAGTCGAAACCATGACTATCTGTTGACCAACGAGCTAGTCAACTAGAGGCTTACTAGGGACGTATTGTAGTCTATGTATTCACACGTGTATTACGATTTCCGGTTAATACAGTTATAGCATGAATAAAAGACAATTATCATGAACAAGGAAATATAATAATAATGCTTTTATTATTGCCTCTAGGGCATATTTCCAACATTATGGTTGTCCGAGCCAACGCCGTGCCCCAAATTTAGTGATCCTTGACCAGAAAATGAGGATGAGAATGCTCATTTGAAGAAAGGCATCAAGTTTGGTTCTTTGATAGAGTTCAAGATATGGTTGTGTGACTATGCCATTAGGAACCATAGGCCGTTTGTTGTTGGTCATTCAAATCAAAACTTGATACACGGTCAAATGTGACAAAGATGGTTGCAAATGGATGGTCCGCGGTGAAAAATCAAAGAAACCGGCAATGGGTCTTGAAGAGTCATGTTGGCACTCACACGCATCGTACCCGGACAAGGCCGACCAAAGCAAAGGACACCGTCAACTCACGTCGGAGTATCTAGGATATAAATTGTTGCATCAAATAGCACATGATCCAACCGTGAAGGTCAAGTTTCTCATGTCTTAGATTGAGGAACAATTCGGACACCAGTCAAATGCGGAAGGCATGGATGGCGAAGGCAAACGCTATTAGGATGCTGCATGGTGATTATGAGGCCGCATATAACATTCTCCCAAGATGTTGGCAGCAATTGCTCATCGAAACCGGGAATGCGCCATCGGGTGGAGTCAATTGCGGAGTGTTTCGTCGTGCCTTCGGAGCTTTGGACAATGCATTGAGGCATTCACGTATTGTCGCCGGTGTTGTCTATAGATGGTACATTCTTGGTAGCAAATACAAGGGAACATTGATGGTGGCGATGGCCCACTCTTCAAATGATAACGTGTTGCGGTGGCATTTGCCTTGGTGCCTTGAACACGATGATAATTGGGAGTGGTTCATGGAGCATGTGAGAACCAAGGTGATAGGCAACAGAGAGTATGCATTATATCGGATCGCCATCATGGGATTCTCAAAGCAATAGACGTTGATATTCCCGGTCTTCCAAAGCTTCAACACCGTTGGTGCATGAGACACTTTGTTGCAAACTTTTACCGGCATGCAAGAGCAAGGAGTTTTGCAAAGACCTTACCCTTGTTTGCGTTGCTTTCAACACCGCCACATTCAAGACCCGATATGATAAACTCCTCGAGGCTTTGGAGAAGAACAAAGGGGGGAAAGAATTATTGGTTAGGCACTTTCCGGAGAAGGAAAAGTGGTCACGCGCTTACGATGAAGGAGGTATGCGATATGGGGACATGACAAGCAACATGGTGGAATGATTCAACAATGTGTTGAAGGGTGTCCGTTCCTTGCCGGTGACCGCAATACTCAAGTACACTTTCATCAAGCTCAATGAGTACTTCCTAAAGCATTCTGCAAGCACGGCCAAGTGGATTTGGGAAAAGATGGACTATCCATTAAAGGTTCATGATTGGTTGTTGCATCAAGCGCGCAAGTCTGCCAAACAACAAGTGATCACATATAATGAAAAAGAAATGATCTATCAAATCGATGAGCCGGGTGGGACAACAAGGGACGGTAGGTCTTACGGTGGAGTTGCTTACAAGGTGCGCCTTAAAAACCGTTGGTGCCAGTGTGAGAGGCCACACAAGTATCATTGGCCTTACTTGCATTTGATGACCGCAGCACGGGTGAGAAACATGAACGTATCCGATGGCACAACGGTGCGGTTGCACGAGTTTACATTGGAAAGAACAAGGTTGACGTGGGCGCCTCGGTTCAATCCTTTCCTTGATGTCTCACGATGGCTTTGAGTATGTTGGGCGGACATTGTGCGAGATCCGCACTCATGGTGCCTATGAGGGAAGAAGAAGAAAGAAGAGATTCCGAGTGACATGGATGATCTAGCTGGATACCTTGGAATGAAGCAATTTGGTAGTGGTCATTTCATGGAGCCACCGGAAAACAACAATTGTGGAGAATGCAATGACACAGGACACAACGTTAGGACATGCAAGAAACGAAGAACCAACACGGGCACTAGTCAAACACGTGGACGGAGCAGTAGCCTTGGAGGGGGCCGTGGCCGTGGAGGAAGGGCTAACAATGTGGCCGTGGAGGAAGGGCTAACAATGTGGCCGTGGCCGTGGAGGTCGGGTTGATAGGGGAAGGCCTATCGACGTGTTGCTCAATCCGGATGGTTAAATAATGTGAATGGTACTACTTTTAATATGTTCATGCATGTGTTGATATATTTGCCTCTTTACATGTCAATGTGTTCATATTTAGACTTAACATCTTTATTTGTTGTAGGGCATGGCTTCATCCGGTTCCATGACAAGGCCACCGTGTGCTCACCATGAAGACATGCCACACAAGTGGAAGGACGCATCTTTGGACAAGGTGAAGGAGAAGGATGTGAAGATTCCGCCATGTTGGTGTGGAGATGTTTGCAAGGTGAAGGAGTCCACCGACCAAAAGAAGTCATGGACCGAAGGAAGGAGATATTTTGTTTGCCCTGATTATGCTTACGATCGTGCGCTTCCAACTAACGCCTATGACCTTCCACCGGTATGCTAGAGAAGTAACATGTTACTCTCAATTGTGTGCCATCACTAACATCCGTTTTATATGCTGTCACCGCCTCCTCTATGCAAGTACTTCAGCTGGGTAGATCATGAAGTGCCAAAAGATATCCAAAAGGACCAATTAGAAGATTGTTTTAGGCGCCAACGGCTGTTCAAAGAAAGTTTTCAAAGAGGCTTGGAGGAAGAGCGTCGTCAAAAAGAGAGGATGGAGCGGAAGCAACGCGAGGAGGAGAGGGCACGCCAAGCGAAGCTTGCTTGTGAGGAGGAGAGGGCAAGAAAGCTTGCAAGAGCTCGCAAGGCACAAGAGGAGGATGAGGCACGTGACAGGAAGGGGAAATGGCCCCGTATGACTTAGTAAAGTCGTCGCCTTCGGTGGACTCATCATGTAACCGGATGAAGCCATGCCAAATTTATCATGAACTATGTAGTACTAAGGCAAAAAGCCATGTGTCGTCAACTTGTCGTGAATGAATTTGCCATTTGTATTGAATTTGGTGTGAAGATGTTTGCAATGTGTTGTGAATGAATTTAGTTTGTTAGTGTATTCAGGATTTGTCATGATTTTTATTGAAAAACTGTTGTCTTTGTGAAGAGAAGTGGGATATAACGAGCAGTGCTCTGTTTTGAGTTAGAACCCTACCGCCAAAGGCCATGGCGGTAGGGTGCTGAATTGCATGGCGGTAGGGGGCAACGGTTACGTGACGAAGAATCCAAGACCGCTGGTGGTAGGACGGACCCTACCGCCACGGGCCATGGCGGAGAGTCTGGACCCTACCGCCAAAGTTGCATGGCAATGAGGGCAACAGTTACGTGACGAAGAACCCAAGACCGTGGCGGTAGGATCGGACCCTACCGCCACAGGTCATGGCGATGAGTCTTGGACCCTACCGCCAAGTTATGGCGAGGGGGCAAAGGTTACATGATTTAAGAAACCAAAACCGTTGGCGGTAGGACCGGACCCTACCGCCACAGGCCATGGCGGTAGGGTGCTGGTCCCTCCTCTCCCCTGTTTTGCCCCATATGTGTTGAATGTTAGCATAATATACCCAATTCTATCTCGCAAGCACATACATAGTTCAACTCAACATAGTTCATTACATTCACGAATAGCACATGTTCAAACTAATTAAAACATGACCCGGTTCGAATGACATCAGTTCAAACTAATAGCTCAAGCTCGACGACACATGTTCTAAACAGGTAACATAAGCCTCATACTTATCAGACGTTCAATTTGATCGTCACGCCCTTGATGCGCTTCAGTTGAAAGTCATGGATCCCGCCCAATGACCCAACACACCATTCGTTTCACGGAACCAAGCCCATGCGAGCGGCGGCGGGATTCTCGACACGCCTTGTTTGATTGCCCATCCTATGACCTGCCCGGTTTCCTCAAGTCCATCTCACGGAATTATTCTTTGCTTGCGATGAACGCATAATCTCAAGCGCCAAAGCGTGTACGCAAGCATATTCCACATCTTGCGGTGATCAAGCATCCTCTCTTTCTCCTTCACAAGCTTTGGAATGCTTTTTTCTCCTTAGCATCAGAAGGTTCCTCGATAAAGTGATACTTGCTGAAATCCTTCATGGCCGCATTTGCCTCATCACAACTCTTCAACCATGCTTCACATTCCTTCTTCAAGCAACGGTGTCGCTCCGCCATGATCTTCTCACACGCTATGTTCATAGTCATGGATCAACTGTCCATCCTACATGAATATACAGGTTTAAGATGACATAAAAAAACATAAAATAAATTAAGTAGAGTACAACACTTTCGGTTACTTGATATGACATACAACACCAAGTTCTTAATGAGTTCAAATGTTAAGGGTACAAGTCATAGTAGTTCAAGCGACGACCAAGCATAGGGTACATGTCATTACAAATCCAAATGACAAAGATTACATAGCCTCATGCAATACTATGCGGCGTCACGGTCCCGGTTGCAACAAATAACATCATTTCTTTCTTTGACCCATGCCCAACGAGATGCACGGTTCTCATCAAGCGAGAATGGTTGGCGAACTAACCAATCAATGACATGACCATGATTGCCCATGTCTATCTCGGCATATTCTGCCGTTATCGCACACAATGTAATTTGCATTGCAAGATCACGCCTACAATTTTTTTCCGCCGTCTTGAGCTTCTTCATCACCTCTCCTTTTTGTTATAAAATTTTCGAGCGGTCTTTATTGAAATAATTATATGAAAAGGCCCTATACTCCGCATTCAACGCATCAATGGCTTCGATCCACAAGTTCATCTTTTCCTCAATCAATTCGCGTTCACGGTTCGCATACCTCGTGAAGTTTCAAAGAAAACGAACGGTGCCATCCTACAATTCGAAAAGTTGCTATTAAAGTAACTTAGCTTTAATTGCTTTCTTAAGCATAACCTAATCCCCATTATGTACATTAAGATTAGCACTAGATCTAGGCACACAAACTTTTCTACAAGCAATTCTAAGCACATCATACATAAGGAAATCACAAACATAAACCTAAATGGATCATAGTAATTGATTTGACCACACCAAAATGATGAGCTAGGGTTTGCAATCAAATGAGCAAATGCAAAGTAAATAAAGATATCAACCAATCAAAATGAGGGGAAATGAGAGAGCCACCTTGAGTGATGAAAATGGTAAGAATCCACCGGAGAAATCTCAAACAAATGAGAGAGATTTGAGAGGCTCTTGTGCTTCAAAGAAAGAGGGGGGGGGGGAGAGTTGAGCTCGGTGGAGAGGTGATGTGGGCTGAATGAGTGGTTGAGGAGGGGGGAATATCCAGCCCCTCCCCACCTTATCCAGAACACAGGACCCTACCGCCAGAGGGTAACCTACCACCGTAGGGAATGGCGGTAGGCCCTTTTCCACGTCAGCGGCTGCCAACGGCCGTCAGTCGCCGTCAAATGGCCTACCGCCGTAGGGTATGGCGGTAGGGCACGCAATCCTACCACCAGGCCCTCTGACGATAGGCAAAAGGGTCAGATCCCGAAATTTTTTCGAACTGGGTCAGATCCCGATTTTCTTTCTAAAAAGTCAAAACACGAAATTCGGCCTCACTTGGGCAAGTGAAGCGAGCATCGTATCGTCTTGGCCAATGGGCCTGAATGATTGGCACAGTGCTTTCCAGCCGATTGGTCTACTAATCGGTTGCCTGCTCTGCCGTGGCACGCATGGCGATCGTAATTGCCGAGCCGTGCTTATCCTTACTGCTACTACTATTACGAGTACTAGACTTGTTACTAGCAGTACCAGGCAGGGCATGACAAGATAGGGAGGGTCACTTCGGTGTTTGGTGCGGGCCGGGCACATGGACTGTCTCGCCCAGGACACGATAGGAGGGGCCACGGATGCACAGTGTTCGTTCCTGTGCTGGGTCGACCACTTGCGCTCTTTCCCCTTGTGTTGGGTTGGGTTGTGCCTTGCACCACGGGGTAACGTTTCCTAGCTAGTAGCTGATGATGGTGGATTGGTACAAGTACTAGCGGTGTAATAGTTCCACAGTGCACCCATGTCCGCCGTGGCAGCAAAAGCCGTGATAATCTCCCTGTCGCGGTGCTCTGCTTGGGCGTGAAGAGCCCATGCATCTCCGTCAACTGGCCGGGGTCCGGTATAACCCACCGAGGGGACCCGAGTCCATCTCATGGCTAATTACTTGTAAAAGTACTTCTAGTACTAGTAGTAGTAGTATAGTTTTAGCAAGCCTGAAAGCGCACGTCTTCTCTTGACCTGACCTTGCCACATTCTGCGAGATGATTCAGTATGTCTCTTGGGAAATCGGGCAGGAGTGAGCTGATATCGTAAACTAATTGGCACGCCTAGGTTCCCGCCATGAGAAAGATTAGTTTTCGCGCGATCCGAAGGAGAAAAAGGATAGAGCGCCGTGGTGGTGGACCGGAGTTCCTTCACATTCTCAATTTGGGGCCTCAGTTCGGCTTCGGCACCACCACAGTTCCACTCCATTACTATTTTTATTTTTGACACGGTTCCATTACTCTTTTGACGATACCTCACGTAGCTTTCCCCAGCCACCAACCTGTAACAGCAGACTAATTGCTTGCTCCTGCTTGCACTCGCAAGAGCCCAAATGCCCGGGCCTACCTGTTCTGTTGCCCGTAGCCAGGTCCCTGTCACGCTGCCGACCCGTTCCAGCAAAGAGTTTCGTCCGGGCGACGCCTCGCACCAGACCACGCACTAGTACTGATTGCAGCGCAGATTTGCCTAAATCCTAGGATGCTGTGAAGGATTGATCGCTGCCGTGTGCTTGGAAGAGACGATCATCGGAAGATTGTGATCGCCATGCATGCGCATGCCGGGTGCGCGCGTACGCTTTGGCGCGTCTGCGCAGGCGTGTGTAGGTAAAGATTCAGGTGCTGCCCGGTGCGCGCCAAACGCCTCCCCAGCTGCTAGAGATCACGGGCCGTCGTCGTGCGGCGCGTCGTCCGTACGTGCGTGCGTGCGTGCACGAACAGCGAAGGCGAACCCGGCCCTCCATCCAGTCCACACGAGCGCACAGCGTCCTCTCGCGCGGCAGCCAATGGCGGCGTCGCCGTGCGGCGCAGAGGAGCATGATGATCGATCGGCGGGGTACTGCGTCTGCATGCGTGGAGCGGCAGGAGAGGCGTGGCCGGGCTCACCTGTAGCAGAGCGAGCGAGAGGGGCAAAGCCGAAAGGAGCGGCATGTACTAGTGGTACTGCTAGCAAAAACCTGCCTTGCACACTGTTTGATGCTTTGATTCCCTCCGTTGATGTTGATCGAGCTACCGCTCCAACCCCCCGTTCCCCGGCTATTAACAATGGGTTCCGAGGCCTACTCCACTGACGCAATGTGACTGCACACGAAATTAAAAACTGCATCGGCCGGCCGGCCTCAGATCAGAGCGTCCTAGCTACTACTCCTACCACCAAGTGAGTTGCGTATTTCTCTGGGTCACTCTGTTTTTGCGTTTGTGTGTTTGCTGGCTCCAAGCTGAGGGCGAGGGAGAGCGCAATAATGGAGTGGCGTCAGCTGGCCACGCCGGAAATGGCAGTCCCAGAAGGGTGAGGCCAAGGGAGAGGATGCCATCACCGTCACCATCCCCATTTACTGCCCCCCTCTCCCTGATCCCAAAGCAACGCTCTTCCTCTGCTCACCACCACTCTTCCCTTCTTCGTCTTCCTCCACCACATCATCCATTTGATTCCTCTTAGGCCAACTCCACCGCGCGATCTTATCCTGTCCGCCCCCGTCCGTTTGAAGTAAAATGTATAAAAAAGACGGCCCAACGCGCGGCCTCAAAAGGACAAATGTCCGGATTTCGTCCGTTTTCGACCCATCCCTGACCCAAACTTGCGCTCGGTTTGGGGTAAAACGGACGCCTCGACGCGCGCGGACGGCCGCGACGCACGCCCTTGTCCCTCCCGTGGTCCGCCTGTCGGGGACACAACCAGTCCCTCCGCTCCCAACGCTTCACCCTCTCCCCGCCCGCGCTTGGCTCGCGCCACTATTCTCCGGCCGCCTCCTCAAGGCATGCTGACCCGCCGTCCATACCAAACCACGTCTCGACATGGCCGCCACCACGCCCAGCGCTTTCGCGTAGTTTTGGTCGTCTATCGGGAAGGTTTGGCCGTCGCCGTCCTTGCCGGTGGCGGAGGGACACAATCTAACGGCGACGGACCACGGAGGCCGAGTCGATTCAAGGAGAGCTCAGAGGCGGCGGTGGCGATCGGCAACCACCCTAACTTGCGTCGAGGTGATCATCAGCGGCCTTTTCGCCACCACGACCGCAAGGTGTTTGACCTTTGCCATCAAAGGTATGGGCGGTGGAGACGAGTTTTCTTTCATCACTTCCTTTGTTCATCGGACGATTCGTCGTCGGATGATGAACATCTTGTGGTGGCTGCACCGGTCGTTCACGACCATATTCAACGGCGACTTCCTCGATGCGGGGTCACTTCGGCCGTGCTTCCAACTGAACATAGCAATAGGGAGAGAGGCCACGCCTGCTCTATGCCGATTACTTTGCCAACACCCGCTCTTCAAGCGGATAAATTTCGTCGCCCGTTTTAGTATGGCAAGGCATGTGTTCAATAGTATCCGAGAGGAGTGGTTGCTCATGACCCATACTTCAAGTGCAAGACGGATGCCCTTGCAAGCTTAGATTCTCCTCTTACGAAATGCACATGACCATCCGCATGCTTGCATATGGTATTCGAGCGATCTGGTGGGCGAGTATGTGCGTATGAGTGAGACAACATGTCGATGTCAATGTACAAGTTTTGTCGGTTGTGATCGAGGTGTTTGGCCCAGTACTTGAGGCAGCCAACCGCCGCCGTCTGAAGAGATTGTTGGTGACCAACGCAGCTAGAGGCTTTCGGGCATGCTTGGCGGCATAGATTGTATGCATTGGGAGTGGAAGAACTGTCCATTTGCTTGGCGGGGCGATACAAGGGGCATGTTAGCGGGTGCCTTGTCATAGTAGAAGCGGTGGCATCGCAAGATCTTTGGATATGGCATTCTTTCTTGGTATGGCGAGTTCTCACAATGATATCAACATCTTTGCGGCGTTCTCCGATCTTGCGAGGCTTGTAGAAGGCCACTCCCACCTCTCAACTTTGAGATCAATGGCCATCGGTACAACAAGGGATACTATCTAGCGGATGGTATATATCCTCGATGGTCAACTTTTGTGAAGACAATCTCGAAACCCCAAGGTGAGAAGAGAAAGAGATTTGCCCAAATGCAAGAGAGTGCTAGAAAGGATGTGGAGCGTGCTTTTGGTGTGCTTCAATCCGTGGGGTATCGTTGAAACCCCGCCTTGTCATGGGATGAAAGGAAGCTTTGGGAGGTGATGACTGCTTGTGTGATCATGCACAATCGTCGAGGACGAGCGTGATGAGAGTATCTTCGACCAAGGATTTGATTATCAAGGTGAAAATATTGAGCCCCTGCACCAAGACCCGGCCACATTTGAACAGTTTGTCCAATTCCACCGTGAGATGCGTGTGTGACACACTCATTTGAATTTTCAAAATGACTTGGTTGAGCACGTCTGGGATCACATTGGCAACCAATAGATGTATTGATTCATTTTATGTTCGTTGAAGACAATTTCGATTTGCTTGTAAAACCAATTTATTAGAGACAATTTCGATTGGGTTGTAAAACTATTTTCATTTTCAGGCAATAATATTTGAACGTGCAAACTAGTTTTCATATGAATATATGGACATTTTTAGCCCTGACGGACAGGATGGTACAAATGGATGCGGCCACGCGCTGGACGCACGGCCACCGCTTCCCATGACAGGCCCGAACACGACCCTAAATCCCTACCCAAACGGACAGAAATCGGACAAAACGAACATCCGTTTGGGGTCGCGCGGTGGAGTTGGCCTTATGTCCACTTGCGCCTCTCTCTACTTAGCATCCTTGCCGTGGCCAGGAGAAATGACAAGATCGAGGAGGAGGAGGAGGAGCACAGAATAGTACTAATATATGTTGTGGCGTCCCATTTCTTTACCTATACATCATACAGTAGTCACAACTTTCCAGCCTTGCACTGGCAGTACAATAGTAGGAGTGGAAGAAGATCCACTAGATTTCAGCTAGGCCTAGCTAGCCCAGCCCTGTCTCAGATTTCTCCTAGCTAGCCTCTGCTCTGCAGCAGCAGCAGCAGCAGCTGAACAACAACAAGATCCCCCATCTCCTTCAGAAGGTGATCCCAAAACTTGCCCGCAGCACCACCTCCTCTAAGGTCGCAGCACTAACTACTCTGCTACTAATCACTAACTAATCAAGCACTAGTAGTTTCTCCAAGAACCATCCCAGAGATGGGACGAGAAAAAAGGAAACGAAAAACAAGACTCCTAGCAAGAGGCTGATCTGTACATACATCACCCAATTAGCCGCCTACTCGACTCGACATCCTCGATCTCTTGCTTCTGTACTGTGGCTAATCCGGGGGAGAAACGGCGGGCGGAGGCGGGAGATCTTGAGCGCGGCGGCGGCGGCGGGAGGCCATGGCTACGAGCAGTCCTTCCAGCAGACGAGCATGGTGACGCAGCGGCGCATGATGTAGAAGCGCGCCCGCTGCTCCTTCACCAGCCCCGCGCACCGGCTCGAGAACGAAGGCGCCGCGCACCCGCTCGCGGAGGCGGCGGCGGCGGCGCTCGCCCGCCGGCCGATCGCCTGGTCCCTTGTGCTGGCCGACCTCTTGAGGAACGGGTCGCCGCCGCCGCCCCCGCCGCTGGAGACGCGCCTGCAGCTGCCGTTGTTCCGGCTCTTCTTGGAGAACTTCCACTTCTCGTCATTGTAGAACTCCATGGATTTGCGCTTTTTCTTGAAGTGTTGTATGCTTGGAGGGGAGGGTGAAGTGGTGGAGACTGAGAGAAGGGGAATGTGGGGAGTGCGAGGACTGAGGAATCCACACTATTTATAACGGGTGAGGCTGGAGAGGATGGGGGTGAACTGGACCATCCGTGGGATGGATACTTGGACTGGGCTTGGATTTCTAGTAATTGCGAGTGTCTCCGCGTATACAGATTATTATGTTGGCACCTGTTGAATTTTTTTCAGGGATAAAACGAGTTTTATTCCAATATAATCTCCTGGTAGCTCGGTTCCCTCGTCCCTCGCGCCGTCCCGTGGGCGACCGGGAAACCTCACTCCCCTCGAGCCTCCGCCTCCCCCTCCTCGCCGCCGTCCAGCCGGCCAGTAAAGCTGGCCGGCAGGCGGCGGCGGACTCTTCCTTCAAGCATCTCCACCGGCAGATTTATTGGATTGCGAGGAGCCGCTGGGTTTGCGTGGGGTCTAGCAGCGCGGTGACTGGGCTACCCTTGTCGACGTTGTGCGTGGTGTGGCGGCGGCGGCGAGATTCCATCGCGCGGTGTGGTGATGGCTACGCGGCAGGAGGTTGCGGGTGCCGCCGGGTTCAGATCGGATCTCGTTCTGATGCTGGACACGGTCGGCCGACGCGGGGTGGTGGTCTTCGCCGCTGGCTACGTTGGATCGTCGGATTCGACGCCTGGATATATACTACGGATGTCTTCTCGGCCCCATGGCAATTTCATCTATGTAGGTTTCGGTTCTTGGCTCGCTGCCGGATCCGGAGCAGACAAAGGTTTGGTGGTATAGGATGGGGACCGGAGAAAACTTTGGTCGGCTGGACCGGCCCGGCATCGGCGACATCCCTCAAACGTCGCTACCCTTCCTGGAGGCGAAGCCGAGGTCCCTCCTATCCACCTCCGTATACCTCCTGGACGAAAGTCCTAAATTCAGATTGGATTGGGCGGCGGCGGCGTCTTGCACGTCGTAACCTCCATGGAGGCGCCGTCTTGGGAGGCTCAGTTGTTCGGGGGAGAGGTGCTAGGGGTGGTGGACTCCCCGTAGCTCCAACAGCGGCGACGGTGTGGAGGTTGGTAGGAGGAGCAGCGTTGTATCTACCGCGTCGATGACGATGAGTATTGGCGGCATGGTGCAGCTGCATAACGACGACGAATGCGGCTGGATGGATGAGCGCAGGGCGGTGGAGCTGTCTGGCGCCATGGTGGTGTTGACGGCGGCGAGACCGGGCAAGGTTGATGCAGCAGTACAACACTCAATATGGATTGGTGGCAGGTGGCTGCGGCGGCCTCATACTCGGCAGGCGTCCTGGTCGAGGAGTGCGCTGGACTGGTGGGTGCCCCATACTCGGTAGGCGTCCTGGTTGGGACCTCAGATCTTAGATGTTAGGTTTGGATGCGAGGTCTGTTTGGTATAAGGCCCAGACTATCAGCGCCCCTTCATCAACCGGTTAGGAGTAGTGACAGATGTTGCCTAGATGATGGCTTTAGTCTTACTGTTGTATGATTTTGTACGATCTTGTATGAACAATTAATAAAGTGGCTACATGCGTCGTCCAGATGCAGAGGCTGAGGGTCCTCTTTCTTTTTTTAAAAAAAATCCAATATAATAGAGTTACAATTAAGAGGCAAGAATTCAAACATGACGTCCTCTGTGTAGCGACACTGTTGTGTTACGTTCAATACAACTATTTCTTGTCAGACAATTTGCAACTCTATTCTAACTATGATGAAGCTTTTACGAAATAAACTCCTAATTCTCTCTCGCGGAATTAATCTCCAAAACTAGATGACCATATGGAGACCGAAGTAGTGAATCACCACTGCAAAACAAGGCCATGGACGAATCGAACAGCACAACAACAGAAAGCTCAGTATGTTACACGGCTAGGGCCATGCCTTGCATTAGTGCACGTATCTCTGCTTCCTGTGCGTCATTATAGTGAAATATATATCTGTAAGCATAAAAAATGATCGTCCTTGATTTTGCATGGTTGGAAATGACTTATGGGTTTAATCGTCAACCATGCTTGTTGTTAAGAGCTTGCCAATCATTTGTTGTCATAAGTAATCACTCTAGTTAAACGTATTGCCACAAAATTGAATTTGGGTGACTCGCTTTTTCTAACCGTTGATGGTTGCTCCAAGATTTATACTCCATTTTTTCCGTTGAGTGGTGTGTCTTGTTTTGGGCTGGAATATTTTATTGACTTCTGTTTTGGGCAGTCAATTTCTTAATGAGCTTTACCCGTGCGAACAAGCGAGTTCTATCTAGCCCATTTAATGACCCAGCCTTTCAATTTATCACTTTGTTGTTTTCTTCAGTTTTTATGTGTCTTTATCTTCAAGTTTTACCATATTTTGATCGCTTAAAGGGCGATCGTGGAGTCACTGAATGAAGGCCTCCCTCACATTTTTTTTGTTGATTTTATCTATTTCTCTTTTGTGGGTATTTTTACGATGTTGGGTGAGTGTAAATGAGTACATACAAAAATTATACAATTTGTGTGAAAATTTAAGTATTACGTGATTATTCTTTGGATGCCAGAAAATTGGCAATTTCAGTGCAAAGTTATGTGTAAGACATTTAAATTTGTTTTCGTTTTGTTTCTTTTTGAAGGGTAAAACAAAAGTCACCAATTCATTATTCCCTATAAACTTCATTGTTTTGATTTTTAGCTTTTATTTCATTTTGTTTCTTCTTTAAGGGTACCACAAATGCCACTAATTTATTGTTTCTTAGAAAACTTACCTTTTGTGAAAATTCACTATTACATGCTTATTTTTTCACACTTTTTGTATTTTGTGCGCAATTTTTTTCATTGTTTGTTTTGTATTTTTACGTTTCTTCTAAATGGGTGATACCAATGTCACTAACTCTTTCTTAGAATTTTTTCTTATTTTATGTTATTTATTTCAAGAGGTAATACCAATGCCACTAATTTAATATTTTTTACAAACTTCATTATTTTGATTTTTAGTTTTATTTCCTTTACTTTTTAAGGGTAATATCAATACTACCAATTCGTTCCTTCTTATTTTTTGCAAAATTCCACAATTATATGTTTATTCTTGCATATTAAAAATTACGTATATTGTGTGCAATTATTGCCATTTATTAGATTATCTATCTATCTATCTATCTATCTATTTATATTAAAGGGCAATACCAATACAACTAATTATTTTTCATAAAAACTTTATTATTTGATTAAGTTTAGTTTTATTTTCTCTTTTCTTGATGGGTAATACCAAAGCCAGTGATTAATTCTTTCTTAGAAACTTCATTATTTTGACTCTGTTCTATTTTTATTTCATTTCCACCCTTATTGAAGGGTATACCAATATCACTACACCTTTAGTTCTTAGGTTCTTATTTTTAAAGATTTTTTCACTATTCTATGCTTATTCTTGCATATTATTAAAAATTATGTAAATTGTGTGCGAATTTTGTCAATTTTGTTTTAGATTTTTGTAGTTTTCTATTTTTAAAGGGTAATACCAATGCTATTAATTCATTCTTCTTTAGGAAGCATCATTATTTTGCAATACCAGTGTCATTAATTCATTCTTTCTTAGCAAACTACTTAATTTTGCAAAAATTCCAGTATTATATTCTTATACTTGCATATTAAATAGGCGCAATTTTTATGTAGATTGTTTACAAAATTTATCATTTTTCATTCTATTTCTTCTTAAAGGATAATTCCAATACCAGAAATTTTTATTTCTTAGAAAAAATCATTATTTTAATTTTAGTTTTATTTTATTTCCTTACTTTTTAAAGGTAATAGAAATGCACAAATTCATTCCTCATTACTCCTCTATTCCATAATGTAGTGCATATATTTTTTAAGTCAAACTTTGCAAACTTTGACCAATTTATAGAGAAAACTATTTATATCTACAATACCAAAAGTATAAAATATGAAACTAAATCTTATGATGAATCTAATGATATATGCTTGGCATTCTATATGTAAATGTTTTTCACAACAAACTTGGTCAAAGTTTGTGAGGTTTCAGAAATCTGGATGCAATACGTTATGGAACGGAGGGAGTAGAAAAATTATTTGCTGCGAAAAATCCTCTATCATATGCATATTCATAGACGTTGTAAAAAGCATATTTTATGTATAAACATCTGCAAGTTTTGTCACAATTAGTTTTCCTTTATTATATGTTATTTCTTCTTTGAGGGTAATAACAATGGCACTTTTTTTTTGCAGGTCAACAATGTCACTTATTCATTCTTTCTTAAAAAACTTTATATTCTTCATTTTTACTTTAAGGGGGGAAACAATACAAATATAAGATTTCTAATCTAAATTGAAATTTCTTCATTTCTAATCCCACAATATGTTACTAAGTACTCCCTCCGTTCGAGTTTAATTGGCCGGAGGTCCAAGACGTAAGAAACGTATCTAGTTTGAAGAATTCGACGTAAGAAATGTAATGGGGCAAATGGTTTGTAATTTGGATGCACAATTCACGATATAGTTCGTTTTTAAAAGATGAATCTAAAAACCACCACAAAACTAACACACCCATTCCTCCTGCTTGGAAAGAAATCCTATGCTCCTAGTTTTTCATTTTGTTGTTATGGTTATTCTTCTTTTAGTTTCCTATATACTACAAACATTTCATCAGTACACTGTGAACATTTTCTAATTACTCACTACACAATTTTCTAAAATAAGCTCTATTTGTTTTCAATATACAATGAACTTATTTAACATACGATGAACTATTTTTAACATAATATGATTATCTATGCAAATTGAACTATTTATAATATGCACTGAATATTTTTAGTACGCATAAAACTTTTTTAAAACACACGTAGAATATTTTCCGTAAAAAAAACCGTGCTTCCTTCCTCGCGGAAGGAGAATTTAGTTTCATTTGGGAGCACTGGTCAGTGCAATTTGGAAGAACATGTTAGTTCACTTCGAAAGCATAATTTCACACAAAAAAATGTTAGATTAACATGTGATCTAATTTTGAAGATCTTAACGTAAAGAATGCGTCGGTGAAAACATGATTTAAACACACGGTTTAAGACATACTATACTGTTTTGAAAAAATGAATCTACAGAAAAGCCCAAACAAACTCACTCATTTCTTTTGCACGTGAGAATAAATCTCACTAAAGTTCGCTGATCGTGACAAGTGACACACATACGATGTTCCATTTCATCATTTGTCGCCATCAGACATGGTGAGGGTGGCGAACCAACATGTAGTTAGATCATTGATAGGACAGTGGTATCCCCAACCAATCAAGGTTCAAGTCCTAGATTTGACACCGGTGCTCGCATTTTTCTGAATTTATTTCAGGTCTTCCGGTAATGTGCGTTTGATAGGAGAAGATGTTCCCATCGATTACAAAGGCGTGTGTGGCGGCTTCATCAATCTCAAGTTGATGCGTCAACCCAGTCACTCGGGGGTGCTCATAGAGGTTGAGTATACGTGCGTATTTTCATAAGAGTGAGTATATATATGTATAGGTATGAACGCGTCTGCACCGTATTAAAAAAAAGTGAGGTTGTCCTTTGCAATTCATTTTTCAAGGGAATTTCCATTTTCAGTCCAATCTGGGCTGAGTCAGCTGAGCCTGGCCGTGTTCCCTCGTGTTGACAGGGGGCTAGCAGGTGATTTAATGCACTCCCCTCAAAAAAAAAAAAAAGGTGATTTAATGCACATGTCTTCTGGTGATGCAGCCCCACAACCACCGCCGCCCGTCTGTTCATTTTTTGTTCCCGTCCAATCGGCGTTTTCGAAAAGTAAAGTCATTTTGGGTTTGGATCTGTTCTGCCGGCGTAAAATCTTGCAGCCGGTTTGGTTGATTCACCGTCCAGTTTATTTAGGGATTCACCGCCATAGTTCATCATGAGGTACCGCAGTCGGTTATTTGGTTCGGTTCGGCGCAGTCGTGCGGCGCTGGCGCTCTGTGTCCGATTCGTCTGATGAGTGCTTTGACCCGACGTGTGGACGGGCGCGCGAGGCGGCACGTCCGGCCGTTGCCGTGGCCGTGATGCCCACGTGCAGCCGTGTGCCGCGCGGCCCGCCCGTGCGCGCGGCTCCCCATGGAGTCGTCGTCTCGGTTGATTTTTGCGTGCTTTTTCCGCACGCCGCAGCATAAGTCGGCCGGTCGCCGAATCTTACGCGGCCGCGGCGCGGCGGGTGCCCTTTCGGCCATGCCCTCATCACATGGGCCGAAAACACGAAATGCAAATGGCTGGGTTCACCGTATTGGGCCAAGAAACAGAGAATGGACGCACCAGTGGGCTGGTGGCTGCATTGTCGTCGAGAAAAAGGAAAAAACAAAAACGCTCGCGCGAGCCACTCCAGTCCTTATCTCGGCGGCATGGCGAGCCTGCATTCCGTCATGGCGTTTCCCGGCGCGGCCATGCCGTCTGCTCTGTCCAAACCGAACCTGCTTCCTCGTCGTAGGTTTGCACGTCAGTGCAGCCTTATCCCATCGCGCTTCTCGAGAAAGAAATGCCTATTATCAGTATCAGGATTCAGGAGTCACGTACGTACAGGATGCAAATGCTCTGAGCTCATCAGTTTCTTCTTATCTGAAGATTACAAACAATCCCCACTCACCGAGTCATTCCACCCCGACACTTTCGTCCGTGAAGCTTCGTCGCAAGCGGAGACGCCGCCGGCCGTCCATCTCTGCATTTAAGCGGTGGTCGATGACAGGAACTCAATTCGGGTTACCAACAGAAACCAAGCGCAGCCGAGACACTGTTGGCGCACAGGCAGGCGCGCTGCCTGTCATGAGTCATGTACACCGTACTGCCATCGATGGAATCGACAGCCAGCCGGAACTGATCTAGTGTAGAGAGATAAATGGTGCGGTGATAGTTATAGCTGATCAACACATGACCCGGCCTACATACAGGCTGTGGCTGTCGAGGGTTCGAACTCGATCAACAGGAGAGCAATGGCGGCGGCACACGGGAACGTGTCAACTTCGTCGAGACAGAAAAGAAGGCCACGAGTTGGCACGTGGGAGCGATTGGGCCGGGCGAGACGTGTACTCATGTTGGGATCGGTCCCCATCGCTTGGTCGGACGACATAGCTCGCGAGAGAGGGACTACACGGTCAAGCGCACCGAGGAGATCATGTGCAAGATCCAGTATGTCCCGGCATGGGCAGACCGGCCGCGCATTGCTGATATCGACCAATACTGCTCTGGTCCCTCTCTACGAATGCACTTCTCTCGACTGTTCTTATCCTAGTGTAGCAAATCATCTGGCTTTATGCCCAACCATAGGCAGGTAGCGTATCAACCATTCTTGTTTCAAACAAAAGCTTCCAAACAATGTCAAGTAGGAGTAAAAGCAAGCAAAGCATCAATGGCAACATGTCACAAGGACAGAGCATAACACTGGAAAGAATGATAATGGGAAAAATACATACAATATTAAGTACTAAGTACATCTTTTTAACCTTTTTGTGCTTATGTATGTGCGGTAATTAATTTATCCACCACTGTGTTTATGCAAACCAATCGAAAAGAAATGAATAGCAATGTTGGTCAAGGTCAACGGCCGGTCTCTAACATTTGGGAAGATCGGACGGCGGAGGCATCAGCTTCTGGTCAGGCAACGGACCATCGTTGACCACCCATGCCATCTTCAGGCCCCAGCTCGTGTGCACCTCAAGGTGGCAATGCATGAACCATACACCTGCTCCGGCATGCAAGGAAAATTGTGAATTAATCAACCCCATATAACTTGTGCAGTTTTGCCAAGTGGAGTATGAACTTACCAGGGTTATCAGCGAAGAACCTGATGGCGACCCAGCCTCCGGCCGGGACGCCGACGGTGTTCCTCTGCACGGGATCGAGCAGGTTGAACCCGGCGGGATGGCTGGACGGGTCGTAGTTGCCGGCGCCTTGCCCCACGACAAAGAAGTCGAACCCGTGGAGGTGCAGCGGGTGGCTCTCGGCGCCCTGGATGCTCGTGTCCTGCAGCACCACCTCCACGCTCGTGTTGTACGGCAGCACCACCACCTTGGTCCCGTTGGAGACGTTCGTGTTGTTGGGCGGCGTGCCGGTGTAGTTGAACGGCTCCGACGGCGTGGTGGGGAAGTCCGACGTGTACACGCCGGCGGTGTTGCCGTCGTAGTGCGCCTTCAGGAGCGCCGTCGTGGGCATGTTGAAGGACACGTTGTTCATGGACGCCGAGAACTTGGTGTCGTTGGTAGGGCCGTTGCACCCTTGGTACGTCGGGCACGGGGTCGTGCCGAGTCCCACGGTGAAGAAGAAGGGCCGGTCTACCCGCATCGGCACCCTGGCCGGGTAGTCCGGGCTGGCGAGGCTCCGGAGCTTGGCGCTGTAGTTGGCGGCGAACGCCGTGTCGTTGAACACCGGCAGCGTTGGCCACAGGAGTGGGCGGCTCTTGATGTGTCCCGCCGGCGCGTACTCGAGGATGGCCGCGACGGTGGTGTTGTCGTAGGTGCCCACACGTCCCGTGGCGTAGGGTCGCGCCAGCATGAGGTGTGTGGCGGCCGGGGAGCCGTCGTCCGGTTTGGCTAGGAGGAGCACGTTGGTGGTCTGCCCCGGCGTCACGAGGACCACGTCCGTGTCGAACGGCTTCACGTAGGCGGCGTCGACGTCGACGACGGTGAGCGTGTGGTTGGCGATCGAGAAGAAAAGCTCGTCGTTGAGCGCAGCGTTGATCAGCCGGAGCAGATACCACTTGCCTGGCTGCACCTTCAGCTTGAACGTGTCTGAAAATGTTCATTCCATGATGAGTTAAAAAAACGACATGAAAGCCGAAACCCTTCTTTATTTTGCCATTTTTGAGTGTTGATGGGCGGAATTCGGCCTCGTGTTGTGTGTTACCAACCAACCTTTGGTTGAGCAGTTGTAGAGTGGGCCTGGAAGCCCGTTGATGGTGTAGGCCTCGGAGACGTTTGGGCCTCCACCGGTCTGCAGCGCCTGTGCTATGATGGCCTCGGGATCCGCGTTAAACCACTCGCCGAAGACGACGGGGACGTCCTTGTAGGGTTTTGGGAAGGGGAACGGCACGCCGGACTTGGGGAGGATGATGATGGGGCCGTAGAGCGTGGCGCGCATCCAGGAGACGTGGGCGTGCCAGAACAGCGTGCCCCTCTGCCCGGTGATGGTGAAGTTGTACACGTAGCTCTGCCCCGTCTGGATCGGGCACTGCGTGATGTACGCCGGCCCGTCCGACCACCCCGTCCGCAGTTGCCTCACCCCGTGCCTGCGCTCACATCACCGCCAATTACCCATGGTAAAAGAGTACACTAGAGGTGGAGTAATTTATTTTTTGGTAGAAAGATACGTAGAACTGAGTCGTCTTCAGGCTGTGATGACCATGACTTTGTTTATAGAAATGTAGCTAGCAGTACGGTTATCGCCGATGGAATTAAGTAAGAGCAAGGCGCCAAAGATTTACCAGTGGATGGTAACGTTGTGCTTCACATTGTTAACCACCTTGACGACGACGCGGTCGCCTTCCCGTGTGACGATTTTCGGGCCGGGGAACTTGCCGTTCACCGTAGGGATGGCGCGGGTGTTGCATAGCCGTGTCACCTTCTGCATTGTCACCTGCAAATTAATCCACACATCAGGCGATATCTGCCAGAACAAATACACGCAGCATGGTGTCAACTGGACAACCGATGCACGGCATGCATGCATTTGAAAAGGTGCAATATGTGTGCTTGCTTGAGATCGATGTTGAGATGCAGCATAACCCCATAAACACAAAAGAAAAGAGAGATCGAGAGAGAATGCATGGACACAGTACGCACATTGAAGGTGTAGTATCTGGTCGTGCCGGCGAGCAGCAGCTGTGGCAAGGTGGCAAGGAACACGAGCAGTGCGAGGCAGCGTGCCCCCATTGTCCCAACCCTGTGATCGATCTCAGATGTTTCGCAAATGAGAGGAGCGGTGCGCGCTCGTACCATAACACGAGAGAACAGGTTATATATGGAGGATGTCACTAGCTAGGTGGGGGTGCAATTTATTAGGTGAAGATACGATGTTTTGCCTTTTTTTCTTCCGAGGTGATTGAAAATATGAGAAGTGTTAGGTGTTGATGATCAGCCAAGCTTTTTTCTGAATGCGTGATCAGCGAAGCTTGTTTGGGAGGAAGATGACACGAGAAAAGAGAGTTGCTAGCTAGCGCTTTTTGCTGGTGATGTACGAAGAGTTGGGTCGCGCTGGGTTTTAGAGTGCAGGCAAAGGGATTGTTTCTTTTTTGACAGGAGCACTGCTCACTCACACGGATATTGTCGAACATCAGGAGCCAGAACTCAATCGTTTCACTTTTGAACAGTTGGTTGAATCGGAGTACGCCTCAAGAATCATGATGCCAAGTACGTATGCGACTGGAATCTGCCGTGCCTAGCTATGGCCTGATGTTCAGTTCCTCTGGAAGGTCGACGCGGCCTTGACAGCTAGCATTTGTTGCGATCTCCTTGTCATCTCGTCAGCTCAGCAGCGACCTTATTGAGGACAATGTGGAGATGATTGTTCGCTCGGCGGTTGATTCATTCAAGAGTTTCATCACTGTGCATGGAGTGACTGACGAAACTGGGATTGGAACACTTCATCTTATAGGGTTCTGTTCTTCATGGGGTCCAACTAAAAGATTGCACAGCAGCATATATAGGGACCTAACACAAGATAAGGTGCATCTCGTTTAGGACGGCCGCAACCGAGGTTTAAGTTCCATTGCAAGTACCCCAAAGACAGTTAAGATTGGTGTCTGAATGACCTGCACATCCTGTCGAGCATCAACCGCATTGGTTGGACGTCGGCTAACCGCACTAACTGGGTTACTTGCACCCCAGTTTATGTAGTTGGAACGTCAGACACGCTATGCAACAGGCGGCAGCGTACTACACCGGACACACTGCACTTCACCACCCTAGCTTCAGTAAAATAATATATCACGTCAAAAATGGAGTTGATGCAATATAACCACAACTTCCAACACACACGTGCTTCAACCGGACTTTCTAATGAAATGTAAAAAACGTATTACCTTTTATTACCTTGTACATTTATCTTCCACACGGGTGCGTAAAATCGACCAGGATCTTCCTGACAATGCCATTCTCTCTGTAATTCCACCATTGCAGCGTGTGATGGTGTGTGGCTTAATCATAGCCATGCATGTCTTCTGGAATTTGTACGCTCTTGTTCCTGTCTGAACATGCCTGGCCCGGGCAGGGGCGGGCCCACCTCAATTCAAGGGTATTCACTTGAATACCCTTTATTTTTTGTCAAAAAACTAGGTATATATGGTATATATAATGTGTTGAATAAGAAAAAATGATACTGATACTCCAAAACGTGATAGTTAAGCAATGCAGCCCCAAAACAGAGGCAACCCATCGTCTATTTCCCCTCATCACCATGCCCCATTGGCCCAATTCGCTGCAGCATGCACCCATCCATCTCGCCCAGAAAAAATTCCATCGATCAGAGGACACCAACCGGCAGCGCCGCCCAGTTCCCCTGTTCTCGAGTTCTCTGCTCACCGCAGTCGACCCGAGCCGCCAACCGCCTGATCGACACCTCACGGCGGCCAGGGCCCAGAGCTTCCGTCGCCTGATCGGCGATCGATCGCAGGTATGTGTGGCGGCGGCTGCGGCGCGGACGCGCATGACGATTCCATCCCTGAACCCTGATCCCTTGGCCCCTTTTTGGTTCTGAATTTTCTGATCTCTACAGTAGGTGGCGGGCAGTAGGATTGCAGGAATCGATTCAATTTCAAAACCACAACCCGAATGCTAATTATATGTACTAATCCAGTAATCCTTTCACCCCTGGGCCCGGGCATCTTTACCCTGTCTTCGACATCAAGGATAACGCTTTGAGTAAAACTATGATCTCGCACAGTGCAACCGGATGGTTTCTGGTGGGTGACAAGCGACGGGACGAACGCGCACCTCATCTTGATTGGGTTCTAGGTTGCTTCCGGGACAGTGACGCGGCATCCTACTTGGACTCGAGCTGCATACGCGGGGCGTAAGTGTCCACGATCCTCTCGTCTCGAATCGGCTCTAGAGTATGCTTGACAGCTTTAAACTCTTTTGTAGGGTGTCATGTCAACGGTGTCCAGTTGAGCAAGGTACACGTATTTGTTTTGGTAGTTCCAGAAAAGAAAGAAGCTGAATTAAGACTGCCGTTAGCTTTTTCCATCTATCTAACATTGTCTTTGCGATAGCCGCTGGGCGTGGGCTGTCACGTAGGAGGCATGCCCTCTTTGAGATCAGCTGCAGGAAACAATTGACCACCTCTTAGTAGCCTT
>JAHIAM010004091.1:0-29587 GCA_021605205.1 Aegilops longissima | reverse complement strand
AGTCGATATCCATGTTTCATTTAACACTCACAAAAACTGATTCCGAACTACGCTATGTACTAGTTCTTGTGTAGTTGCACTCGATTTTTTCCATTCTACTTCACTAAACATCTCCATATTAGATCCAATTACTTAGGGAAATGCAAGAGACCCTCGTTATGATGATGCACTAGGTCCATAGTGAGACTTTGTATATGTTCTCGAAATGCGCTTGTCGAGTGCTCATTAAGAAAGTTTCTATACAAGTTTCGAACTAACTCCTTAAGAAAAGTTCTCCAAAAGTTCCCTATGAAAGAATACTTTGAAGAATCTGGTCGTCACAAACGTTTTGACTACTTGTGGAGCCAAATGGACACCGTATGAGTCGATATCCATGTTTCAGTTAACATCGCACAAAACTGATTCAAGACAAGCATGCACTAGTTCCCGTGTAGTTTCACTTGATTTTTCCATTCTACTTCACTAAACATCTCCATATGAGATCCAATTACCTGTAGGTAAATAAAAGAGACCTCGTTATGATGATGCACTAGGTCCATAGCTCGGACTTTGTGTATGTTTACTCGAAATGCGCTTGTCGAGTGCTCATAAGAAAGTTTCTATACAAGTTTCAATGAACTCCTTAAGAACAGATCTCCAAAAGTTCCCTTTATGAATGTAACATCCCAAATTTTCAATTTGGAATGTTATACATAGGTCATCCATGCATATCATATTTATTGCATCTTCGTTCCGAATCCTCAAATCTTAAGCAACTCAAGGACCCTCGAGAGTTGGGATTTTCCCGTTTTCATATTTGATTTTTATCAAATAATCGAGAACGAGGATTTTTATTTTAATTATTTTCTCTCCTAAAATATTCCATATTAAAAATAAATGAGGGGAGATAATATGACTTCTCCAAAACAATTAAATGTTGGAGGAAAAATGTTAAAATCATTATTTGATTTTATTTGATTTTATTTGGGTTTTATTTGGCTAGAAAAATTTCACGCTTTTAAAAATTGTATTTTAGGGCCAAGAAAATGTTCATCTCTGCTCTAAATAATTCAATTAGACGGTGAAAATTTGTTTTGGCATTTTATATTTTTATTTTATTTTATAGGAATTTTTTTCTTTCGTCGAACCAATTTTTTAAAAAACTCATACCGACCGGGCTCCAAGGCTCAAATGAGTAGGTTCGCCTGCCTCCGCCGCCTTTCCTTCACACAAGGCCGCATCAGGCAGAAGACGGACGCCGAGGAGAGTCTGAGCCGACCTCCCCTCAGCGCCTCGCCCAAGCCACCGCCTCTTAAATACCACGCCACACGCCACCACCACTCCACCACCACCACCACCGGAGGCCGAGCCGAAGCACGCCACGCCGAGTCGCCGTCGCCGCCACGCTTCACAGCCGGGCCGCTTCCCGTCAGCCGAGCTATCCCGCCTCACCGCCAGATCTATCGCCGGAGGTATCCGCCGATCCGAGATCACGGCTTAAAACAAAACTATCCGTTTATGTTTTTCAAACCCTAGTTTTCGCTTTTTTAAATATATCAAGTTTTTCTCCGTTTATTTATTTAGCGAAGCATCCGTCGCTCGTTCGCTTTAACGAACGCGTTTTCGTTTAGGGTTCGTTAATCTAACGCTCGCTCGCTAAACTGTTCGTCGCTTTTCTTTTTTATCGGATTTATTCCGCGATTTTTCCGATCGCGATTTTTGATCCAATTTTCGATCTAGTATAACTTTTCGCTTGTTTATCGAATCAGCGATTCAAGCGCATAGAGTTTCGCCTCAAACCCTCTTTCAATAATCAACTCAAACAAGTTTTTACCTCTGTAAAATTTGACCTTACTTCAGATTAGTAAACGGATCTTATTTCTTTCGCCGCTTGAGTTTTGTTGCTTCGCTTGGTTTGATTCTTTTATGAACCGTAGTTCTCAAGTTGAACTTTCTCGGTCAACCTCTTTAGTTGAGTTTTACCTGCATCATCTTTGCTTGTTGCTTATGTATGTTATTGTTTGTTTGCTATAGAATTCCTAGAGTGCGTAAGCATGTTACTACGAGTCTCTAGGATTCACTTGATCGCCGCAAAAGGCAAGTAACACATTGATCATACTCTTTTCATACCCAGTTTTATGCATTAGTTCCAATCCTCAAACACCGCATGATTAGGATGTCATTAATTTGTGGGTTGGGAAGTAGTTATTGAGGTATAACCTATTGCCTCAAGCTACTATCAAACCCTTGGGAGTTACTTCTACGCTGTTTATATTGCCATGCTATGCTCAGAGACGGTTCGGGTTTGAGGTATCCATGGTAGATGTGTTAATGGTTTACTTTAAGGTGGCAACTTTAATACACATCCTGGTGGATTGAGGCACCGGGAACCCAAAGGTTGTCTGTTTTACTTTTGAAACCTGGGTACCCGCAGTGATCTTCCTATGGACCGCCACCCAAAGCAAAGGGAACCGAGATTATTCATGCTAGAAACTTCGTGTGCAGCCACAAGCTACTATGGGCTCTAGCATAGTTGAGTAAGTTACGTGAAGCTCTTGAAGAGGTAGATCAAAGGTAGTGGGTTTTGTAGGTTTGGTATGGTCTACCCCGAGTAGAGAGTTAATGTTTCAAAGACTATGTCTCGGCCATATGTTTCTCAAACACCATGTAGTGCGAGAAATCAACGGAGGCGATCGAGTCTTGTGGGGAAAAGTGCGCAACCTCGCAGAGTGTACAATCTAATCATGGTTAGCCGTGTCCCTTGCTATGGACAATTTCGAGTATCTAGTACCTTGAGTATTCACATGTATCTCATCACTCTTAAATTAATATTGTTGGGATGTTAACTACTTTAATTGGGATTGAGTTGGGGTTATACCTTCTCAAGGATGTTTCAACCACCATGATAGTTAAATAAAACTTATTCCTTTGTTATAGGAAAAATTGGCTTTTTCGCAAATTATAACCATAGAGCTTTCCACCAGCCAAATATGCATGTAGTGATAGCATTATTCTGTTTGTTTCATCGTGTTACATTGCCAAAGATATTCCATGTGCTGAATGTTTTCGGCTGCAACATATTATGTTGCGCATTTTCGACGAGGAGTAAGGATCGTTAGGTCGCTGTTGCAGTGCAGCTCAGCTATGACGCTGGAGTTGATGGACTCACTTTATCTTCCAAGCCTTCCGCTGTTATCGCATTAGATGGCCTTAAGCCATATTATTGTAGTAAGTTCTATTTTGAGACTTTCGATGTAATAAGTGTGTGATTGCTACTCATTATAAACCCTTCGAGTAATGTGTGTCAAGATTATCGATCCAAAGGATAACACCAAACACGTAGACTTGACCATCCGAGGTCGGGTCGCTACAAGATGGTATCAGAGCACACGCCGAGTGTAGGACACGACCATTAAGATAAACCATAGGACACTCTTCTCTACTCATTTCTGACTTTCCATTTTTCCACTTTTAGGATGGCGAGATGAAGAACAAGTTTGCACAACCCGATGAAGACACACCTTTTGGACTCCACTTGAAGGAAGTCACTAGGTACTTGAACATTGGTATACCAAGCTTCACCAGAACATACAACGCCACCTTACCAAAAGAGGAGCGCTGGATGATTCAAGTACAAGTTCCAGAAGGACGCTTCGCCAACTTCTAAGCCCATATAGTTTTCTTTTCAAGCACCCACCGAGTCTAGGCAAGAGTATGGAAGCTCACATTACCATGGGACGATTGAGAAGTCTACAACAGGAGCTTAAAGACACCATATACCAAATATGTGGGCGCCGAGACGAGCAATGGGAAGTAATCAGACCAAGAAGGATAGATCCATTACAGCTTTCATTCAGAGCTAAACCAGACATTCGACGCCAGAGAACCAGATGCAAAGTAGAGATATGATGGAATTGAAGAAGGCAAAGACCAGGATCATTGAACTGGAGGAAGAACTCAAGTTTACACACGATGGATACGAGGAGCAAAATCAAGACACTACTAGAGAAGAACGACGACCGGTCAAGAAGATCGGAGTATTCATGGGAGGACCAGCACCGAAGAAGAAGACGAAGATCCCACTTGTCCGACAACTACGCCATCATTGACGCATACACCGATTCGATCCAAGTGATAATGACTATGAAGACGGTCGAGCGACATCATGGAGTCTTCCACCCATCAAAATTTCTAGATGACCACCATATATTAGTAGTATTTCCATGAATCTAATAGTAGTTGAGCACTTTTATATAGTTCTAGACCTTTGTTTGCCTCTTGCTTGATTGATTGAGTGAAATGTTTGTGTTTGCCTCATATGCATATGGGTAGTGTTCTCTCATTAGACCTCTTTCTATTCTAATCTCTTCCATATAAACCCATCGATGCCTCCAGACGTGACACCGGTTTTGCTTTCCCACCGAGCTCACCCAGCTTGATCCAAAGAGCGTAATGCCTTGATGCAATTGCTAGTTCGTAACCAGGAAACAACAACAACAACAACCCGCCGCCAAAGGACAATTTAGCCCATTTTCTCGAGGTTACTATCACGGTGTTTTCCAGAGCACCGAGCCAATAGTTGTTGATGATTGGCTACGCCAGATTGAAGGGAGTTAACCACCGCAGGATGCACGGATGTCGAGAGGGTGCGCTTGTCCGCACATCAATTGGATGGACCAGCAGCCGCATGGTGGGAGAATTACACGGCTACTTTTCCTATAGCCAATGTCACTTGGGACCAGTTTCAAAGAAGCCAGACAACACATGTCTCAACCGGATCCATGCATGAAGAAGCGAGTTTCACAACTTACGCCAGGGGAACCGACAGCTCAAGACGTGGATGATTTTAGCAAGTTATCATGCTATGCCCCGATGATGTGGCCACAGATGCCGCCAAGGTGAGAAGTTCATGGAAGGGCTGAACGATGAGATGAGTATGCAGCTGATGGTGGTAACTTTCAACAACTACCAGGAGTTGGTAGATAAGGCCCTTATGATTGAAGGAAAGCAGCAGCAGATTGAAAGCCGTAAGAGGAAGTATGGACAAGGGAAGTATAATTCAAGAGCTCAACAAGCCCCGCTTAACCCCGAACTCGGAGGACTTGTTCATAACCATGGAGGTCACAACCACATCGAGGAGGATCGACAACCACAATGGTGCTAAGAATGGAAATGGGAATGGAGTTAATAACAATCGAACCGCCCAACCCATCTACACCCGCCAAAAGGGACCTAAGTCAGTTACTTGCTTTAAGTGCGGGAAGATCGGGCACTACGCCAATGACTGCCTCAAGGAAGGAATGGAAACGAAATGGAGCGCTGGGAAGAAGCCCAATCCATTCAACAAAGGACAAGTAAACCATGTTAACGTGAGGAAGTTGAAGAGCAGCCGGATGCGGTAATAGGTAAGTTTTGGTTAAGTCATTTACCGCTTTTGTTCTTTTCGACATCGTGCATCGATTCATACATATCAAGGGATTTGTGGATAAGTTTAAGCTACCAACCCAACCCTTAGGACCCTCTTTTAGTGAGCTCGCCGAGCAGTAGTATGGTGTCGATGGTGCACCCAGATACCCCTAACAATTGGCACACATGTTTTTCCGTCTGACCTAATTATCTTGGAGTCGCAAGGATTGTATGTGATATTAGGTATGGACCGATGTCAAGTATGGAGGAAGCATTGACCGTAAGTAATAAGTTGATTTATCTCACCACCCCGGAGGGAAAAAGGATTATATGTATCTAGGCATGTGCCTAGGAGGAGCTAAGGAATGCCCTCACGGAGTTGTACAGAGGAAGTGCCTCAGAGTAAAGGATTTTCCGGATGTTTTCCTCAGAGGAGTTACTGTGCATGCCACCGGATCGAGACATCGAGTTTTTGATTGAGCTATTGCCGTGCATGTATAATATCCAAGAGACCCTATCGGATGCCCGCAAATGATCCGAGGAAATTAAGAAACAGATCAAGGAGTTATTGGAGAAAGGTTATATTCGCAGGAGTTCATCACCTTGGGGAGCACCAAGATTTTTGGTCGAGAAAAGGATAAATCCTAAGGATGGTAGTTGATTACCGAGCCTTGAATGAAGTAACGATAAAGAACAAGTATCCATTACCGATGATCAATGATCTGTTTGATCGCTTGCAAGGAGCTAAGGTGTTTTCAAGATTGATCTACGGTTGGGATACCATCGCTTGAAGATTCGAGAGAAGGATATACCAAAGACATCGCTCACCACGCTGTATGGATTATATGAGTATACGGTCATGTCATTTGACCGATTTAACGCCTCGCTTATTTCATGAGTATGATGAACAAGGTGTTCATGGAGTATTTGGACAAGTTTGTCGTGGTGTTTATTGATGATATTATGGTATACTCAAGAACTAAGAGGAGCACAAGGAACATTTATGCTTAGTTCTCGAGAAACTCTGTGGAACACCAATTTATACGCTAAATTCAGCAAGTGCGAAGTTTTGTTGAAGGAAGTTGATTTCTTGGGCATGTTATATCGAGAGGGTATAGCAAAGGATCCCAAGAAGGTTCAAGCCACCCCTCGAATGGTTGGCACCCACTTCAGTTAGCGAGATCCGCAGTTTTCTTGGACTCGCAGGATACTATCGGAGATTCATTGAATTTTTTTCCAAGATTGCTAAGCCAATGACTGAATTGTCAAGAAGGATACTAAGTTTAAATGGACAGAATATTGCGAGGAAAATTTTAGGAGTTGAAGAAACGATTGACTACAGCCCCAAAGATAACACTCCGTATATACATAAGGAGTTTCAAGTGTATTGCACGCCTCACGCTTGGGACTTGGATGTGTGTTATGTAGGACTAAAGGTTGTTTCAGATGCCTCACGACAACCAAGCCTCATGAGTTGAACTATGCTACGATGATTTGGAGTTAGCAATTGAGTGCATGCATTGAAGACTTGGAGACATTATCTTATTGGAAATCGCAGATGTGTACACGGATCATAAGAGTTTGAAGTACATTTTCACACAAAAGGAGTTGAACCTTAGACAAAGGAGATGGCTGGAGCTTATAAAGGATTACGATATGAAGCTGCACTATCATCCAGAAAGGTCAATGTCGAGAGCAGCGCTTTGAGCCGAAAAGTTACACTAATATCCTTGAAAGTAAGGGATTGCCAAGGAGTTAGCCGAGGATATCATGGAACTTCGTTGAGATTGTTCCAAGAGGTTTCATATATAAATGGTAGTTCACCAACATTGTTGGACAAGATTCGAGAAGCTCAAGGAAGACAAGGAGATTGCTGAGATAAAAGAGAAGATGAGTAAAGGAAAGGCTAAAGGATTTCATGAGATGAGCACGATACCTTATGGTTTGAGGACCGAGTGTATGTGCCCAATGACCCAGAGATCAGAAAGTTAATATTTCAGGAGGCCCATTACTCACCATACTCGATACACCCCGGAAACACCAAGATGTATTTGGATTTGAAAGAGAGTTTCTGGTGGACAGGTATGAAGAAGGATATTGCCGAGTATGTAGCCGTATGTGATGTATGTCAGAGAGTGAAGGCAGAGCATCAAAAGCCAGCAGGACGGTTACAGCCTATGCCGATACCTGAATGGAAGTGGGATAAACTTGGCATGGATTTTATCACCGGATTGCCCATAACCAAAGCAGGATATGACTCAATATGGGTAGTAGGATCGCTGATTAAAGTGGCTCACTTCATCCCAAAGAAAACCACGATACAAGTGCGGTTAGCCAAGATATATATGTCCAGGATCGATGTTTGCATGGAGTTCCGAGGACCATGGTATCGATAGAGGAACACAGCTTTACTTCAAAGTTTTGCATCACCTACACCAGACTTTGGGGACAAGATTGAGTTCAAGATGATTCCACCCGCAGATGGATGGATGACATGAGAGAGTCAACCAGATTTTGGAGGACATGTTGAGAGCTCGTATGCTTAGACTATGGGTCTAGTTGGGATGACAATTTGCCTTACGCAGAGTTCTCATACAACAATAGCTACCAAGATAGTTTGAAGATGGCACCGCTCAAGCTCAGATGGACGCAGATGTAGAACACCCCTCGATGTGGGATGAGGTAGGAGACCGCCATTGTTTGGACCAGACTTGATCAAAGAGTCTGAGGAGAAGGTTAAACTGATCCGTGATAGATTGAAGATTGCTCACCCCGGCGTAAGAGTTATGCGATTAAAATCGCAAGGAAGTAACCTATGAAATTGGAGACAGAGTTTATCTCATGAGTATCACCCTTATGCGAGGAGTGAAACGCTTTGGAGTTAAGGGAAAATTAGCCCTCGAGATTTGTAGGACCGCACTGGTTTTGGAACGGATGGGAGAAGTCGCCACAAGCTGGAGTTACCAAGGATTGTCGAGTTCACGATGCTCCACGATCACGCTTGAAGAAGTGTCATGCCGAGACGGCAGATATACCGCTAAGAGATACAAAGGTTCTCGGAGGTGATTCAGCTTGGACAAGAATGTGACCTATGAAAAGAAGCCAAGAAAGATTCTTGACTTTGACACCGAAAGACGCAGCAAAGAAGGTTATCATGTTTTGCAAGGTTCAAGGGAGCCACCATACCGAGGAAGAAGCCACCGGGAACGAGAAGAGGATATCCGCAAGGACCACCCGCACCTATTTTCTAGTTAACCCAATCTCGAGGACTAGATTCATCTTAAGGGGTAGGTTTGTAACATCCCAAATTTTCAATTTGGAATGTTATACATAGGTCATCCATGCATATCATATTTATTGCATCTTCGTTCCGCAATCCTCGAAATCCTAAGCAACTCAAGGACTCTCGGAGAGAGTTGGGGATTTTCCGGTTTTCACATTTGATTTTTATCAAATACTAAGAACGAGAAATTTTTATTTTAATTATTTTTCTCTCGAAAAATATTCCATATTAAAAATAAATGAGGGGAGATAATATGACTTCTCCAAAACAGGGAAATATTGAGGAAAAATGTTAAAATCATTATTTGATTTTATTTGATTTTATTTGTGTTTTATTTGCATTAGAAAATTGCACGCTTTAAAAAAATTGCATTTTAGGGCCAAGAAAATGTTCATCTCGTTCTAAATATTTCATTTAGACGGTGAAAATTTGTTTTGGCATTTTTAGATTTTTATTTTATTTTATAGGAATTTTTCTGTTCATGGAACCAATTTTTTTAAAAAAATCTCTCATACCGACCGGGCCCAAGGCTCACCCAAGCAGGCCTGCTCGCGCCGCCTAAGGCTCATCACACACCACAGCAAAGACGGACGCCGAGGAGAGTCCGAAGGGATTCTCCCGGCGCCTGGCGCCAAGCCACCGCCTCTCTTAAATACCACCGCCGCCACCACCACCACCCACCACCACCGCCGAGCCCGACCCGAGCCGAGCCTGCCGAGCCTCCGCGCTGCTCGTCGCCGGTCGCCGCCAGCTCCTGCCGCCGCCGCCTCGTCAGCGAGCCCCGCCCCACGCCACCCCCACCTCGCCGGAGCTCCCGCCGCGGGACCTCTCGCCAAGGTATCCGCTGAACCGAGACCGCTGTTTTTTTCTAAAACCGTCTGTTTATTTTTTTTCAAACCCTAGTTTTCGCTTTTTAAATAGATCGGTTTTTCTCCTGCTTATTTATTTAGCGAAGCGCTTGCTCGTTCGTTTCATTTTAACGAACGCGTTCTTCATTTAGAGTTCAGCTAACGAACGCTCGCTCGCTAAGATGTTCGCCATTTTCTTTTATCGGATTTATTCCGTGATTTTTCCGATCGCGATTTCGATCCGATTTTCGATCTAGCATAACTTTTCGCTTGCTTATCGGAATCAGCGATTCAAGCGCCTAGAGTTTCGCCTCAAACCCTATTTCTGAATAATCAACTCAAACAATTTTTACCTCTGTAAAATTTGACCTTACTTCAGATTAGTAAACAGATCTTATTTCTTTTGCCGCTTGAGTTTTGTTGTTCGCTTGGTTTGATTCTTTTTATGTAACCGGAGTTCTTGTTGAACTTTCCGGTCAACCTCTTTTAGTTGAGCTTTACCTGTGCATCTTTGCTTGTTGCTTATGTATGTTATTGTTTGCTTCATGATAGAATTCCCGGAGTGCGGTTGTGTTACTACGTTTAGTCTCTAGGATTCACGGATCGTCAAGAAGGCAAGTAACACATTGATCATACTCTTTTCATACCCAGCTTTTATGCATTAGTTCCAATCCTCAAACACCGCAAGATTAGGATGTCATTAATTTGTGCGTTGGGAAGTAGTTATTGAGGTAGGACCTATTGCCCTGCTACTATCAAACCCTTGGGAGTTACTTCACGCTGCTGTTTATATTGCCATGCTATGCTCAGAGACGTGGTTCGGTTTGAGTGTATCCATGATGATGTGAGATTAATAATTAATGGTTTACTTTAAGGTGGCAAATTTAATACACATCTCGATGGATTGAGCCACCGGGAACCCAAAGGTTGTCTGCTTTACTTTTGAAATCCTGGGTACCTGTGTGATCTTCCTATGGACCACCACCAGCTCAAAGGGAACTGAGATTATTCATGCTAGAAACTTCCGTGTGCATCCACAAGCTACTATGGACTCTAGCATAGTTGACTAAATTATGTGAAGCTCTTGAAGAGGTAGATCAGCAGGTAGTGGGTTTTTAGGTTTGGTACGGCTCACCCGAGTAGAGAGTTAATGTTTCGAAAGACTATGTCTCGGTCATCCGCTTTCAAACACCATGTAGTGCGAGAAATCAATGGAGGCGATCGAATCTTGTGGGGAAAAGTGCAAACCTCTCGCAGAGTGTACAATCTAATCATGGTTAGCCGTGTCCCCTGTTATGGACAATTTCGAGTATCTAGTACCGAGTATTCACATGTATCTCATCACTCTTAAATTAATATTGTTGGATGTTAACTACTTTAATTGGGATTGAGTTGGGGTTATACCTTCTCAATGATGTTTCAACCACCATGATAGTTAAATAAAACTTATTCCTTTGTTATAGGGAAAATTGGCTTTTTCATAAATTATAACCATAGAGCTTTCCACCAGCCAAATATGCATGTAGTGATAGCATTATTCTGTTCTTGCTTCATCGTGTTACATTGCCAAGATATTCCATGTGTTGAACTGTTTTTCGGCTGCAACATATTATGTTGCGCATTTTCGCATTTAGGAGTAAGGATCATAGGTCGCTGTCAGGCAGCTCAGCTATGCTGCTGGAGTTGATGGACTCACTTTATCTTCCAAGCCTTCCGCCATTATCGCATTAGATGGCCTTAAGCCATATTATTGTAATAAGTTCTCTTTGAGACTTTCATGTAATAAGTGTGTGATTGCTAATCTGTTATAAATCCTTCGAGTAATCGTGTGTGTCAAGATTATCGATCCAGTATGACATCAAAACACGAGACTTGACCATCCGAGGTCGTGTCGCCACAAGATATCCAAAAGTTCCCTATGAATGAATCTTTAAGGCATCTGTCGCCACAAACGTTTTGACCACTTGTGGAGCCAAACAGACCAGATGAGTCGATATCCATGTTTCAGCTTAACATCACAGAAAACCGATTCCGAACGACGCTATGACTAGTTCTTGTGTAGGTGCACCCAATGTTTTCCATTCTACTTCACTAAACATCTCCATATGAGATACAATTACTTGTAGGAAATGCAAGAGACCTCGGTTATGATGATGCACTAGGTCCATAGTCGGGACTTTGTGTATGTTCTCGAAATGCGCTTGTCGAGTGCTCATTAAGAAAGTTTGTATACAAGTATCTCGAACAAACTCCTTAAGAACAGTTCTCCAAAAGTTCCCTATGAAAGAATCTTTGAAGCATCCTGTCGTCACAAACGCTTTTGACTACTTGTAGAGCCAAACGGACTCAGATGACTCAGATATCCATATTTCAGCTTAACACAAGCAAAACTGATTCCAAGATGCATGACTAGTTCCTGTGTAGCTGCACTCGATTTTTTCCATTCCGCTTCACTAAACATATCCATATGATATCCAATTATTTGTAGGGAAATGCAAGAGACCTCAGTTATGATGATGCACTAGGTCCATAGCTGGGACTTTGTGTATGTTCTCGAAATGCGTTTATCGAGTGCTCAATAAGAAAATTTCTGTACAAGTTTCTGAACGAACTCCTTAAGAAAAGTTCTCCAAAAGTTCCCTATGAAAGAATACTTTGAAGCATCTGGTCGTCACAAATGTTTTAACTACTTGTGGAGCCAAACAGACCAGATGAGTCGATATCCATGTTTCAGCTTAACACCGCAGAAAACTAATTCCGAGCTTACAAGCATGACTAGTTCTTGTGTAGTTGCACTCGATTTTTTCCATTCTACTTCACTAAACATCTCCATATGATATCCAATTACTTAGGAAATGCAAGAGACCTCTCGTTATGATGATGCACTAGTTCCATAGCTGAGACTTTGTGTATGTTCTCAAATGCGTTTGTCGAGTGCTCATTAAGAAAGTTTCTATACAAGTTTCTGAATGAACTCCTTAAGTAAAAAATTTCTTCAAAAGTTCCCTATGAAAGAATACTTTGAAGAATCTGTTCTTCACAAAATTTTTGACCATTCGTGGAGCCAAACGGACTCAGATGAGTCGATATCCATGTTTCAGCTTAACACCACAAAAAACCGATTCCAAAATAGTTACAGACTAGTTCTTGTGTAGTTGCACCTTTATTTTTCCATTCTACTTCACTAAACATCTCCATATGAGTTCCAATTTATTGTAGGGAAATACAAGAGACCTCAGTTATGATGATGCACTAGGTCCATAGCGGGACTTTGTGTATGTTCTCAAAATGCTTGTGGGTGCTCATTAAGAAAGTTTATATACAAGTTTCTGAATGAACTCCTTAAGAACAGATTCCAAAGGTTCCCTATGAAAGAATCCTTTGAAGCATCATGTCGTCACAAACGCTTTTGACAACTTGTGGAGCCAAAACGGACTCTGTATGAGTCAGATATCCATATTTCAGTTAACACTGTGCAAAACTGATTCCGAAGACAGTTACAAACTAGTTCTTGTGTAGTTGCACTCGATTTTTTCCATTGTACTTCACTAAACATATCCATATGAGATCCAATTACATGTAATTAAATTCAAGAGATGTCGGTTATGATGATGCACTAGGTCCATAGCTGGGACTTTGTGTATGTTCTCGAAATGCGTTTGTCGAGTGCTCATTAAGAAAGTTTCTATACAAGTTTCTGAATGAACTCCTTAAGAACAGTTCTCCAAAAGTTACCTATGAAAGAATCCTTTGAAGTACCTGGTCGTCACAAACGTTTTGACTACTTGTGGAGCCAAAACGGACTCCGTATGACTAAGATATCCATGTTTCAGTTAACACTGCGCGAAACTGATTCCGAACGAGAGTTACAGACTAGTTCTTGTGTAGTTGCACTCGATTTTTTCCATTCTACTTCACTAAACATCTACATATGAGATCCAATTACTTGTAGGGAAATGCAAGAGACCTCGTTTAGGATGATGCACTAGGTCCATAGCTGGGACTTTGTGTATGTTCTCGAAATGCGTTTGTCGAGTGCTCATTAAGAAAGTTTCTATACAAATTTCTGAAAAGACTCCTTAAGAAAAGTTCTCCAAAAGTTCCCTATGAAAGAATCCTTTGAAGCATCTGTCGTCACAAACGCTTTTGACTACTTGTGGAGACAAACGGACTCAGATGAGTCGATATCCATGTTTCAGCTTAACATCACAAGAAAACCGATTCCGAACTACGCCATGTACTAGTTCTTGTGTAATTGCACTCATTTTTACCATTATACTTCACTAAACATCTCCATATGAGATACAATTACTTGTAGGGAAATGCAAGAGACCTCGTTATGATGATGCACTAGGTCCATAGTGGGACTTTGTGTATGTTCTCAAATGCGCTTGTCGAGTGCTCATTAAGAAAGTTTCTATACAAGTATCTGAACAAATTCCTTAAGAACAGTTCTCCAAAAGTTCCCTATGAAAGAATCCTTTGAAGCATCCTGTCGTCACAAACGTTTTGACTACTTGTGGAGCCAAAACGGACTCAGATGACTCAGATATCCATATTTCAGCTTAACATCACAAGCAAAACTGATTCCAAGACAAGCATGACTAGTTCCTGTGTAGCTGCACTCGATTTTTTCCATTCCGCTTCACTAAACATATCCATATGATATCCAATTATTTGTAGGGAAATGCAAGAGACCTCAGTTATGATGATGCACTAGGTCCATAGTGGGACTTTGTGTATGTTCTCTAAATGCGCTATCGAGTGCTCAATAAGAAAATTTCTATACAAGTTTCGAACTAACTCCTTAAGAAAAGTTCTCCAAAAGTTCCCTATGAAAGAATACTTTGAAGCATCTGGTCGTCACAAATGTTTTAACTACTTGTGGAGCCAAAACAGACTCAGATGAGTCGATATCCATGTTTCAGCTTAACACCGCTAAAAACTAATTCCGAGCTTACGCTATGCACTAGTTCTTGTGTAGTTGCACTCGATTTTTTCCATTCTACTTCACTAAACATCTCCATATGATATCCAATTACTTCTAGGGAAATGCAAGAGACCTCTGTTATGATGATGCACTAGGTCCATAGCTGAGACTTTGTGTATGTTCTCGAAATGCGCTTGTCGAGTGCTCATTAAGAAAGTTTCTATACAAGTTTCAATGAACTCCTTAAGAAAAATTTCTTCAAAAGTTCCTATGAAAGAATACTTTGAAGAATCTGTTCTTCACAAAATTTTTGACCATTCGTGGAGCCAAAACGGACTCCGTATGAGTCAGATATCCATGTTTCAGTTAACACTGCGCAAAACTGATTCCGAAAATAGTTACAGACTAGTTCTTGTGTAGTTGCACTCTCGATTTTTCCATTCTACTTCACTAAACATCTCCATATGAGTTCCAATTATTGTAGGAAATACAAGAGACCTCGGTTGTGATGATGCACTAGGTCAATAGCTGGGACTTTGTGTATGTTCTCAAATGCTTTGTCGGTGCTTATTAAGAAAGTTTATATACAAGTTTCGAATGAACTCCTTAAGAAAGATCTCCAAAGGTTCCCTATGAAAGAATCCTTTGAAGCATCATGTCGTCACAAACGTTTTGACAACTTGTGGAGCCAAACGGACTCAGATGAGTCGATATCCATATTTCAGCTAACACTGCAAAACTGATTCAAGACAAGCATAAACTAGTTCTTGTGTAGTTGCACTGATTTTTCCATTGTACTTCACTAAACATATCCATATGAGATCCAATTACATGTAATTAAATTCAAGAGATGTCGGTTATGATGATGCACTAGGTCCATAGCTGGGACTTTGTGTATGTTCTCAAATGCGCTTGTCGAGTGCTCATTAAGAAAGTTTCTATACAAGTTTCAATGAACTCCTTAAGAAAAGTTCTCCAAAAGTTACCTATGAAAGAACTTTGAAATACCTGGTCGTCACAAACGCTTTTGACTACTTGTGGAGCCAAACGGACTCAGATGACTCAGATATCCATGTTTCAGCTTAACATCATGCACAAACCGATTCCAACGAGAGTTACGACTAGTTCTTGTGTAGTTGCACTCGATTTTTCCATTCTACTTCACTAAACATCTACATATGAGATCCAATTACTTGTATGGAAATGCAAGAGACCTCGTTTAGGATGATGCACTAGGTCCATAGCTGGACTTTGTGTATGTTCTCGAAATGCGCTTGTCGAGTGCTCATTAAGAAAGTTTCTATACAAGTTTCTAAAAGACTCCTTAAGAAAAGTTCTCCAAAATGTCCCTATGAAAGAATCCTTTGAAGCATCTGTCATCACAAACGTTTGACTACTTGTGGAGACAAACGGACTCAGATGAGTCGATATCCATGTTTCAGCTTAACATCACAAGAAAACTGATTCCAACGACGCTATGCACTAGTTCTTGTGTAATTGCACTGATTTTTACCATTATACTTCACTAAACATCTCCATATGAGATACAATTACTTGTAGGAAATGCAAGAGACCTCGTTATGATGATGCACTAGGTCCATAGCTGGGACTTTGTGTATGTTCTCGAAATGCGCTTGTCGAGTGCTCATTAAGAAAGTTTCTATACAAGTATCTCGAACAAACTCCTTAAGAACAGTTCTCCAAAAGTTCCTATGAAAGAATCCTTTGAAGCATCCTGTCGTCACAAACGATTGACTACTTGTGGAGCCAAACGGACTCAGATGACTCAGATATCCATATTTCAGCTAACACACAAGAAAACTGATTCCAAGACAAGCATATGATAGTTCTGTGTAGTTGCACTCGATTTTTTCCATTCTACTTCACTAAACATATCCATATGATATCCAATTATTTGTAGGAAATGCAAGAGACCTCAGTTATGATGATGCACTAGGTCCATAGCTGGACTTTGTGTATGTTCTCGAAATGCTTGTCGAGTGCTCATTAAGAAAATTTCTACAAGTTTCGAACTAACTCCTTAAGAAAAGTTCTCCAAAAGTTCCCTATGAAAGAATACTTTGAAGCATCTGGTCGTCACAAATGTTTTAACTACTTGTGGAGCCAAACAGACTCAGATGAGTCGATATCCATGTTTCAGCTTAACACCAAGAAAACTAATTCCGAGCTACGCTATAGACTAGTTCTTGTGTAGTTGCACTCGATTTTTCCATTCTACTTCACTAAACATCTCCATATGAGATCCAATTACTTAGGAAATGCAAGAGACCTCATATGATGATGCACTAGGTCCATAGCTGAGACTTTGTGTATGTTCTCGAAATGCGTTTGTCGAGTGCTCATTAAGAAAGTTTCTATACAAGTTTCTGAATGAACTCCTTAAGAAAAAAATTTCTTCAAAAGTTCCCTATGAAAGAATACTTTGAAGAATCTGTTCTTCACAAAAATTTTGACCATTCGTGGAGCCAAAACGGACTCCGTATGAGTCAGATATCCATGTTTCAGTTAACACTGCGCAAAACTGATTCCGAAAATAGTTACAGACTAGTTCTTGTGTAGTTGCACTCGATTTTTTCCATTCTACTTCACTAAACATCTCCATATGAGTTCCAATTTATTGTAGGGAAATACAAGAGACCTCGGTTCTGATGATGCACTAGGTCCATAGCTGGGACTTTGTGTATGTTCTCGAAATGCGTTTGTCGTGTGCTCATTAAGAAAGTTTGTATACAAGTTTCTGAATGAACTCCTTGAGAACAGATCTCCAAAGGTTCCCTATGAAAGAATCCTTTGAAGCATCATGTCGTCACGAACGTTTTGACAACTTGTGGAGCCAAAACGGACTATGTATGAGTCAGATATCCATATTTCAGTTAACACTGTGCAAAACTGATTCCGAAGACAGTTACAAACTAGTTCTTGTGTAGTTGCACTGATTTTTCCATTCTACTTCACTAAACATATCCATATGAGATCCAATTACATGTAATTAAATTCAAGAGATGTCGGTTATGATGATGCACTAGGTCCATAGCTGGGACTTTGTGTATGTTCTCGAAATGCGTTTGTCGAGTGCTCATTAAGAAAGTTTCTATACAAGTTTCTGAATGAACTCCTTAAGAAAAGTTCTCCAAAAGTTACCTATGAAAGAATCCTTTGAAATACCTGGTCGTCACAAACGTTTTGACTACTTGTGGAGCCAAACGGACTCAGATGACTCAGATATCCATGTTTCAGCTTAACACCGCAAAAACCGATTCCGAACGAGAGTTACGTGCACAGTTCTTGTGTAGTTGCACTCAATTTTTTCCATTCTACTTCACTAAACATCTACATATGAGATCCAATTACTTGTAGGAAATGCAAGAGACCTCGTTATGATGATGCACTAGGTCCATAGCTGGGACTTTGTGTATGTTCTCAAATGCGCTTGTCGAGTGCTCATTAAGAAAGTTTCTATACAAGTTTCTAAAAGACTCCTTAAGAAAAGTTCTCCAAAAGTTCCCTATGAAAGAATCCTTTGAAGCATCTGTCGTCACAAACGCTTTTGACTACTTGTGGAGACAAAACGGACTCAGATGAGTCGATATCCATGTTTCAGCTTAACATCAAGAAAACTGATTCCGAACGACGCTATGCAGACTAGTTCTTGTGTAATTGCACTCGATTTTTACCATTATGCTTCACTAAACATCTCCATATGAGATCCAATTACTTGTACGGAAACTCAAGAGGCCTCGGTTATGATGATGCACTAGGTCCATAGTTGGGACTTTGTGTATGTTCTCAAATGCGCTTGTCGAAAGTGCTCATTAAGAAAGTTTTATATAAGTTTCGAACGAACTCCTTAAGAAAAGTTCTTCAAAAGTTCCCTATGAAAGAATTCTTGAAGCATCTGTCGTCACAAACGCTTTTGGCTACTTGTGGAGCCAAACGGACTCAGATGAGTCGATATCCATGTTTCAGCTTAACACTTTGCAAAACTGATTCCAACTACGCCATGACTAGTTCTTGTGTAGTTGCACTCGATTTTTCCATTCTACTTCACTAAACATTCTCCATATGAGATCCAATTACTTAGGAAATGCAAGAGACCTCGGTTATGATGATGCACTAGGTCCATAGCTGAGACTTTGTGTATGTTCTCGAAATGTGTTTGTCAAGTGCTCATTAAGAAAGTTTCCATACAAGTTTCTGAACGAACTCCTTAAGAAAAGTTCTCCAAAAGTTCCCTATGAAAGAATACTTTGAAGAATCTGGTCTTCACAAACGTTTTGACTACTTGTGGAGCCAAACGGACTCAGATGAGTCGATATCCATGTTTCAGCTTAACATCACAAAAAACTGATTCCAAGACGAGCTTATGCACTAGTTCTTGTGTAGTTGCACTCAATTTTTTCCATTCTACTTCACTAAACATCTCCATATGAGTTCCAATTACTTGTAGGGAAATACAAGAGACCTCGGTTATGATGATGCACTAGGTCCATAGCTGGACTTTGTGTATGTTCTCAAATGCGCTTGTCGAGTGCTCATTAAGAAAGTTTCTAGACAAGTTTCTGAATGAACTCCTTAAGAACAGTTCTCCAAAAGTTCCCTATGAAAGAATCCTTTGAAGCATCCTGTCGTCACAAACGTTTTGACTACTTGTGGAGCCAAACGGACTCAGATGACTCAGATATCCATATTTCAGCTTAACATCACAAAAACTGATTCCAAGATCACATAAACTAGTTCTTTGTAGTTGCACTCGATTTTTTTCCATTCTACTTCACTAAACATATCCATATGAGATCCAATTACTTGTACTTAAACGCAAGCGATGTCAGTTATGATGATGCAATAGGTCCATAGCTGGGACTTTGTGTATGTTCTCGAAATGCGTTTGTCGAGTGCTCATTAAGAAAGTTTATATACAAGTTTCTGAATGAACTCCTTAAGAACAGATCTCCAAAGGTTCCCTATGAAAGAAACCTCTGAAGCATCATGTCGTCAGAAACGTTTTGACTACTTGTGGAGCCAAAACGGACTCAGTATGAGTCAGATATCCATATTTCAGTTAACACTATGCAAAACTGATTCCGAAGACAGTTGCAAACAAGTTCTCGTGTAGTTGCACTCAATTTTTTCCATTGTACTTCACTCAACATATACATATGAGATCCAATTACATGTGATTAAATTCAAGAGATGTCGGTTATGATGATGCACTACGTCCATAGCTGGGACTTTGTGTTTGTTCTCGAAATGCGTTTGTCGAGTGCTCATTAAGAAAGTTTCTATACAAGTTTCTGAACGAACTCCTTAAGAACAGTTCTCCAAAAGTTACCTATGAAAGAATCCTTTGAAATACCTGGTCGTCACAAACGCTTTTGACTACTTGTGGAGCCAAACGGACTCAGATGAGTCGATATCCATGTTTCAGCTTAACATCTGCAAACCGATTCCGAACGACGCTATGCATTTGTTCTTGTGTAGTTGCACTCGATTTTTCCATTCTACTTCACTAAACATCTCCATATGAGATCCAATTACTTGTAGAGAAATGCAATGGACCTCGTTATGATGATGCACTAGGTCCAAAGCTGGGACTTTGTGTATGTTCTCAAATGGGTTTGGAGTGCTCATTAAGAAAGTTTCTATACAAGTTTCGAACGAACTCCTTAAGAAAAGTTCTCCAAAAGTTCCCTATGAAAGATTCCTTTGACCATCTGGTCGTCACAAATGTTTTGACTACTTGTGGAGCAAAACGGACTGATGAGTCGATATCCATGTTTCAGCTTAACACCACAAAAACTGATTCCCATTTATAGTTACACACTAGTTCTTGTGTAGTTGCACTCATTTTTCCATTCTACTTCACTAAACATCTCCATATGAGATCCAATTACTTGTAGGGAAATGCAAGAGACCTCGGTTATGATGATGCACTAGGTCCATAGCTGGGACTTTGTGTATGTTCTCGAAATGCATTTGTCGAGTGCTTATTAAGAAAGTTCTATACAAGTTTCTGAAAGGACTCCTTAAGAAAAGTTCTCCAAAAGTTCCCTATGAAAGAATCCTTTGATGCAACTGCTCGTCACAAACGTTTTGACTACTTGTGGATACAAAACGGACTACATATGAGTCAGATATCCATGTTTCAGCTTAACATCACAAGAAAACTGATTCCGAACTACGCTATGACTAGTTCTTGTGTAGTTGCACTCGATTTTTACCATTCTACTTCACTAAACATCTCCATATGAGATCCAATAACTTGTAGGGAAATTCAAGAGGCCTCGGTTATGATGATGCACTAGGTCCATAGCTGGGACTTTGTGTATGTTCTCGAAATGCGTTTGTCGAGTGCTCATTAAGAAAGTTTTTATACAAGTTTCTGAACGAACTCCTTAAGAAAAGTTCTCCAAAAGTTCCCTATGAAAGAATCCTTTGAAGCATCTGGTTGTCACAAACGTTTTGACTACTTGTGGAGCCAAAACGGACTCCGTATGACTCAGATATCCATATTGCAGTTAACACTGCGCAAAACTGATTCCGAAGACAGTTACAAACTAGTTCTTTTGTAGTTGCACACGATTTTTTTCCATTCTACTTCAATAAGCATATCCATATGAGATCCAATTACTTATACTTAAACGCAAGAGACATCAGTTATGATGATGCAATAGGTCCATAGATGGGACATTGTGTATGTTCTCGAAATGCGTTTGTCGAGTGCTTATTAAGAAAGTTTCGATACAAGTTTCTGAACAAACTCCTTAAGAAACTTTCTCCGAAAGTTACCTATGAAAGAATCCTTTGAAGTATATAGTCGTCACAAACATTATGACTACTTGTGGAGCCAAAACGGATTCCGTATGAGTCAGATATCCATGTTTCAGTTAACACTGCGCCAAACTGATTCCGAACGACAGTTACAGACTAGTTTTTATGTTGTTGCACTCGATTTTTTCCATTCTACTTCACTAAATATCTCCATATGAGATCAAATTACTTGTAGAGAAATGCAAGGGACCTCGGTTATGATGATGCACTAGGTCCAAAGCTGGGACTTTATGTATGTTCTCGAAATGCATTTGGAGTGCTTGTTAAGAAAGTTTCTATACAAGTTTCTGAAAGAACTCCATAAGAAAAGTTATCCAAAAGTTCCCTATGAAAGATTCCTTTGGACCATCTGGTCGTCACAAATGTTTTGACTACTTGTGGAGCCAAACGGACTCAGATGAGTCGATATCCATGTTTCAGCTTAACATCATGCATAACTGATTCCTCATTTACGCTAGACACTAGTTCTTGTGTAGTTGCACTCGATTTTTTCCATTCTACTTCACTAAACATCTCCATATGAGATCCAATTACTTGTAGGGAAATGCAATAGACCTCAGTTATGATGATGCACTAGGTCCATAGCTGGGACTTTGTGTATGTTCTCGAAATGCGTTTGGTGAGTGCTCATTAAGAAAGTTTCTATACAAGTTTCTGAACGGACTCCTTAAGAAAAGTTCTCCAAAAGTTCCCTATGAAAGAATCCTTTGAAGCATCTGGTCGTCACAAACGTTTTGACTACTTGTGGAGACAAACGGACTCAGATGAGTCGATATCCATGTTTCAGCTTAACATCGCAAAAAACCGATTCCAACGACGCTATATGACTAGTTCTTGTGTAGTTGCACTTTTTTTTTCCATTCTACTTCACTAAACATCTCCATATGAGATCCAATTACTTGTAGGAAATGCAAGAGACCTCGTTATGATGATGCACTAGGTCCATAGTGGGACTTTGTGTATGTTCTCAAATGCGCTTGTCGAGTGCTCATTAAGAAAGTTTCTATACAAGTTTCTGAATGAACTCCTTAAGAAAAGTTCTCCAAAAGTTCCCTATGAAAGAATCCTTTGAAGCATCTTGTCGTCACAAAAGTTTTGACTACTTGTGGAGCCAAACGGACTCAGATGAGTCGATATCCATGTTTCAGCTTAACACTTTGCAAAACTGATTCAAAGACAAGCATGCATAGTTCTTGTGTAGTTGCACTTGATTTTTCCATTCTACTTCACTAAACATCTCCATATGAGATCCAATTACTTTAGGGAAATGCAAGAGACCTCGGTTATGATGATGCACTAGATCCATAGCTGAGACTTTGTGTATGTTCTCGAAATGTGTTTGTCGAGTGCTCATTAAAAAGTTTCCATACAAGTTTCTGAACGAACTCCTTAAGAAAAGTTCTCCAAAAGTTCCCTATGAAAAAATACTTCCAACAATCTGGTCTTCACAAATGTTTTGACCACTTGTGGAGCCAAAATGGACTCCGTATGCGTCAGATATCCATGTTTCAGCTTAACATCACAAAACTGATTCCGATTTACGCTACACACTAGTTCTTGTGTATTTGCACTCGATTTTTTCCATTCTACTTCACTAAACATCTCCATATGAGTTCCAATTACTTATAGGGAAATACAATAGACCTCGGTTATGATGATGCACTAGGTACGTAGCTGGGACTTTGTGTATGTTCTCGAAATGCGTTTGTCGAGTGCTCATTAAGAAAGTTCTATAAAAGTTTCAAAGGACTCCTAAGAAAAGTTCTCAAAAGTTCCCTATGAAAGGATCCTTTGAAGCATCTGGTCATCACAAACGTTTTGACTACTTGTGGAGACAAATCGACTCAGATGAGTCGATATCCATGTTTCAGCTTAAAACTGCAAAAACTGATTCCCATTTACGCATAACACTAGTTCTTGTGTAGTTGCACTCGATTTTTTCCATTCTACTTCACTAAACATCTCCATATGAGTTCCAATTACTTGTAGGAAATACAAGAGACCTCGTTATGATGATGCACTAGGTCCATAGCTGGGACTTTGTGTATGTTCTCGAAATGCTTGTCGAGTGCTCATTAAGAAAGTTCTATACAAGTTTCAAAGGACTCCTAAGAAAAGTTCTCAAAAGTTCACTATGAAAGAATCCTTTGAAGCATCTGTCGTCACAAACGTTTTGACTACTTGTGGAGACAAAACGGACTCAGATGAGTCGATATCCATGTTTCAGCTTAACATCACAAAAACTGATTCCAATCTACGCCATGCATAGTTCTTGTGTAGTTGCACTCGATTTTTACCATTCTACTTCACTAAACATCTCCATATGAGATCCAATTACTTGTAGGGAAATTCAAGAGGCCTCGGTTATGATGATGCACTAGGTCCATAGCTGGGACTTCGTGTATGTTGTCGAAATGCGTTTGTCGAGTGCTCATTAAGAAAGTTTTTATACAAGTTTCTTAACGAACTCCTTAAGAAAAGTTCTCCACAAGTTCCCTATGAAAGAATCCTTTGAAGCATCTGGTCGTCACAATCGTTTTGACTACTTGTGGAGCCAAACGGACTCAGATGAGTCAGATATCCATATTTCAGCTTAACATCGCAAAAACTGATTCCAAGATGCTACAAACTAGTTCTTTTCTAGTTGCACTCGATTTTTTCCATTCTACTTCACTAAACATATCCATATGAGATCCAATTACTTATACTTAAACGCAAGAGACATCGGTTATGATGATGCAATAGGTCCATAGCCGGGACTTTGTGTATGTTCTCGAAATGCGTTTGTCGAGTGCTAATTAAGAAAGTTTCTATACAAGTTTCTGAACAAACTCCTTAAGAAACTTTCTCCAAAAGTTACCTATGAAAGAATCCTTTGAAGTATATAGTCGTCACAAACGTTTTGACTACTTGTGGAGCCAAACGGATTCAGATGAGTCGATATCCATGTTTCAGCTTAACATTGCGCCAAACCGATTCCGAATCTACGCTATGCACTAGTTCTTGTGTAGTTGCACTCGATTTTTTCCATTCTACTTCACTAAACATCTCCATATGAGATCCAATTACTTGTAGAGAAATGCAAGGACCTCGTTATGATGATGCACTAGGTCCATAGTTGGGACTTTATGTATGTTCTCAAATGCATTTGGAGTGCTCATTAAGAAAGTTTCTATACAAGTTTCGAACTAACTCCTTAAGAAAAGTTCTCCAAAAGTTCCCTATGAAAGATTCCTTTGAACCATCTGGTCGTCACAAATGTTTTGACTACTTGTGGAGCCAAAACGGACTCCGTATGAGTCAGATATCCATGTTTCAGTTAACACTACGCAAAACTGATTCTCGACGACGCTAGACACTAGTTCTTGTGTAGTTGCACTCGATTTTTCCATTCTACTTCACTAAACATCTCCATATGAGATCCAATTACTTGTAGGAAATGCAAGAGACCTCGTTATGATGATGCACTAGGTCCATAGCTGGGACTTTGTGTATGTTCTCAAATGCTTTGTTGAGTGCTCATTAAGAAAGTTTCTATACAAGTTTCGAACGAACTCCTTAAGAAAAGTTCTCCAAAAGTTCCCTATGAAAGAATGCTTTTAAGCATCTGGTCGTCACAAACATTTTGACTACTTGTGGAGACAAAACGGACTCGTATGAGTCGATATCCATGTTTCGCTTAACATCACAAAACTGATTCCGAACGCACGCTATATGACTAGTTCTTGTGTAGTTGCACTCGATTTTTTCCATTCTACTTCACTAAACATCTCCATATGAGATCCAATTACTTGTAGGAAATGCAAGAGACCTCGGTTATGATGATGCACTAGGTCCATAGCTGGGACTTTGTGTATGTTCTTGAAATGCGCTTGTCGAGTGCTCATTAAGAAAGTTTCTATACAAGTTTCGAATGAACTCCTTAAGAAAAGTTCTCCAAAAATTCCCTATGAAAGAATCCTTTGAAGCATCTGGTCGTCACAAAATTTTTGACTACTTGTGGAGCCAAACGGACTCCGATGAGTCGATATCCATGTTTCAGCTTAACACTTTGCAAAACTGATTCAAAGACAAGCATGCACTAGTTCTTGTGTAGTTGCACTCGATTTTTCCATTCTACTTCACTAAACATCTCCATATGAGATCCAATTACTTGTAGGAAATGCAAGAGACCTCGTTATGATGATGCACTAGGTCCATAGTGAGACTTTGTGTATGTTCTCAAATGTGTTTGTCGAGTGCTCATTAAAAAGTTTCCATACAAGTTTCTGAACGAACTCCTTAAGAAAAGTTCTCCAAAAGTTCCCTATGAAAAATACTTTGAAGAATCTGGTCTTCACAAACGTTTTGACCACTTGTGGAGCCAAACGACTCAGATGAGTCGATATCCATGTTTCAGCTTAACATCACAAAAACTGATTCCGATTTACGCTGCACACTAGTTCTTGTGTAGTTGCACTCGATTTTTCCATTCTACTTCACTAAACATCTCCATATGAGATCCAATTACTTGTAGGAAATGCAAGAGACCTCGGTTATGATGATGCACTAGGTCCATAGCTGGGACTTTGTGTATGTTCTCGAAATGCGTTTGTCGAGTGCTCATTAAGAAAGTTCTATAAAAGTTTCTGAAAGGACTCCTTAAGAAAAGTTCTCCAAAAGTTCCCTATGAAAGAATCCTTTGAAGCATCTGCTCGTCACAAACGTTTTGACTACTTGTGGAGACAAAACAGACCAGATGAGTCGATATCCATGTTTCAGCTTAACATCACAAAAAACTGATTTCGAACGACAAAGCTATGACTAGTTCTTGTGTAGTTGCACTCGATTTTTCCATTCTACTACACTAAACATCTCCATATGAGATCCAATTACTTGTAGGAAATGCAAGAGACCTCGTTATGATGATGCACTAGGTCCATAGCTGGGACTTTGTGTATGTTCTCGAAATGCGCTTGTCGAGTGCTCATTAAGAAAGTTTTATACAAGTTTCGAACTAACTCCTTAAGAAAAGTTCTCCAAAAGTCCCTATGAAAGAATCCTTTCAAGCATCTGGTCGTCACAAACGTTTTGACTACTTGTGGAGCCAAACGGACTCAGATGACTCAGATATCCATGTTTCAGCTTAACATCACAAAAACTGATTCAAGACAGCATAAACTAGTTCTTTTGTAGTTGCACTTGATTTTTTCCATTCTACTTCACTAAACATATCCATATGAGATCCAATTACTTGTACTTAAACGCAAGAGACGTCGGTTATGATGATGCAATAGGTCCATAGCTGGGACTTTGTGTATGTTCTCGAAATGCGTTTGTCGAGTGCTCATTAAAAAAGTTTCTATACAAGTTTCTGAACGAACTCCTTAAGAAACTTTCTCCAAAAGTTACCTATGAAAGAATCCTTTGAAGTATATAGTTGTCACAAACATTTTGACTACTTATGGAGCCAAAATGGATTCTGTATGAGTCAGATATCCATGTTTCAGCTTAACATCATACAAAACCGATTCCGAACGACAGCTATGCATCAGTTCTTGTGTAGTTGCACTCGATTTTTCCATTCTACTTCACTAAACATCTCCATATGAGATCCAATTACTTGTAGAGAAATGCAAGAGACCTCGTTATGATGATGCACTAGGTCCATAGCTGGGACTTTGTGTATGTTCTCGAAATGCGCTTTGGAGTGCTCAAGAAAGTTTCTATACAAGTTTCTAACGAACTCCTTAAGAAAAGTTCTCCAAAAGTTCCCTATGAAAGATTCCTTAACGGACTCAGATGAGTCGATATCCATGTTTCAGCTTAACATCGCAACCAAACTGATCCAACGACGCTATGTACTAGTTCTTGTGTAGTTGCACTCGATTTTTTCCATTCTACTTCACTAAACATCTCCATATGAGATCCAATTACTTGTAGGAAATGCAAGAGACCTCGTTATGATGATGCACTAGGTCCATAGCTGGGACTTTGTGTATGTTCTCAAATGCGCTTGGAGTGCTCATTAAGAAAGTTTCTATACAAGTTTCTCGAACTAACTCCTTAAGAAAAGTTCTCCAAAAGTTCCCTATGAAAGATTCCTTTGAACCATCTGGTTTTCACAAATTTATTGACTACTTGTGAGCCAAACGGACTCAGATGAGTCGATATCCATGTTTCAGCTTAACATCACAAAAAACTGATTCCATTTTTACGCTATACACTAGTTCTTGTGTAGTTGCACTCAATTTTTCCATCCTACTTCACTAAACATCTCCATATGAGATCCAATTACTTGTAGGAAATGCAAGAGACCTCGGTTATGATGATGCACTAGGTCCATAGCGGGACTTTGTGTATGTTCTCTAAATGCGCTTGTTGAGTGCTCATTAAGAAAGTTTCTATACAAGTTTCGAACGGACACCTTAAGAAAAGTTCTCCAAAAGTTCCCTATGAAAGAATGCTTTGAAGCATCTGGTCGTCACAAACGTTTTGACTACTTGTGGAGCCAAACGGACTCAGATGAGTCGATATCCATGTTTCAGCTTAACATCACAAGCAAACTGATTCCAACGATACGCTATGCACTAGTTCTTGTGTAGTTGCACCGATTTTTCCATTCTACTTCACTAAACATCTCCATATGAGATCCAATTACTTTTAGGGAAATGCAAGAGACCTCGGTTATGATGATGCACTAGGTCCATAGTCGGGACTTTGTGTATGTTCTCGAAATGCGCTTGTCGAGTGCTCATTAAGAAAGTTTCTATACAAGTCTCCTCAATGAACTCCTTAAGAAAAGTTCTCCAAAAGTTCCCTATGAAAGAATCCTTTGAAGCATCTAGACTTCACAAAGTTTTGACTAGTTGTGGAGCCAAACGGACTCGTATGAGTCATATATCCATGTTTCAGTAACACTTGCAAAACCGATTCAACGACGCTTATAGACTAGTTCTTGTGTAGTTGCACTCAGTTTTTCCATTCTACTTCACTAAACATCTCCATATGAGATCCAATTACTTGTAGGAAATGCAAGAGACCTCGGTTATGATGATGCACTAGGTCCATAGTTGGTACTTTGTGTATGTTCTCGAAATGCGCTTGTCGAGTGCTCATTAAGAAAGTTTCTATACAAGTTTCAATGAACTCCTTAAGAAAAGTTCTCCAAAAGTTCCCTATGAAAGAATCCTTGAAGCATCTGGTCGTCACAAAATTTTTGACTACTTGTGGAGCCAAACGGACTCAGATGAGTCGATATCCATGTTTCAGCTTAACACTTTGCAAAACTGATTCCAAAGACAAGCATGTATAGTTCTTGTGTAGTTGCACTCGATTTTTTCCATTCTACTTCACTAAACATCTCCATATGAGATCCAATTACTTAGGGAAATGCAAGAGACCTCGGTTATGATGATGCACTAGGTCCATAGCTGAGACTTTGTGTATGTTCTCGAAAAGTGTTTGTCGAGTGCTCATTAAGAAAGTTTCTATACAAGTTTCTAATGAACTCCTTAAAAAAGTTCTCCAAAAGTTCCCTATGAAAGAAACCTTTGAAGCATCCTGTCGTCACAAACGTTTTGACTACTTGTGAGCCAAACGGACTCCATATGAGTCAGATATCCATATTTCAGCTTAACACTATGCAAAACTGATTCAAGACAGCTTATAAACTAGTTCTGTGTAGTTGCACTCGATTTTTTCCATTCTACTTCACTAAACATATCCATATGAGATCCAATTACTTGTACCTAAACGCAAGAGACATCGGTTATGATTATGCAATAGGTCCATAGTTGGGACTTTGTTTATGTTCTCGAAATGCGCTTTGTCGAGTGCTCATTAAGAAAGTTTCTATACAATTTTCTAAACGAACTCCTTAAGAAAAGTTCTCCAAAAGTTACCTATGAAAGAATCCTTTGAAATACCTGGTCGTCACAAACGTTTTGACTACTTGTGGAGCCAAACGGACTCGTATGAGTCGATATCCATGTTTCAGCTTAACATCACATGAAAACCGATTCCAACGAGAGTTACTGATTAGTTCTTGTGTAGTTGCACTCGATTTTTTCCATTCTACTTCACTAAACATCTCCATATGAGATCAAATTACTTGTAGAGAAATGCAAGAGACCTCGTTATGATGATGCACTAGGTCCATAGCTGGGACTTTGTGTATGTTCTCAAATGCGCTGGAGTGCTCATTAAGAAAGTTTCTATACAAGTTTCAACGAACTCCTTAAGAAAAGTTCTCCAAAAGTTCCCTATGAAAGATTCCTTTGAACCATCTGGTCGTCACAAATGTTTTGACTA